>JAGFZM010000364.1:34834-106998 GCA_017657215.1 Limnothrissa miodon | reverse complement strand
TCTCTCTCTCTCTCCCTTTTTCAGCAGTCAGGCTTCACATACTAAGTACCCTTTACTCTGAAATATCACCTGCTTTCTTCTCCTTTAATCACTCAACTTTGCATTCCTTCATGCAATTTACTAAAGCCTCTGATGTACAGGTAAAAGGGAAAGAATTCTGGAACAAAAAGTGAAGCAATCCATGCAAGCCAAGACTGACATCACATCCCGCACGGGACGTGCTGCTCTCAAGTTATTTTTCATCACCAACTTAAATGTCAAGCAACATATGAGAACAAGATGATTCATGGGCTCAGGAGATGATCAAGCTGACATTGACCTACATACAGACTGCATTGAAGTCAAGGTACAGTGTGTTGTAACAATAAAGTATCAATAATCAATCAAATATTATTAAAATGTATAAAAAAAAAGAAAAGAAAAATCATCATGATAGATACTGTCTATTCCACACCCACCCTTGCTTGGCCAGATATGATAAGACCTATAAGGTCCAAGAATATTGTGCTTCAGCTGTAGCTCTACATAAATGCATTGTATATTCTTGAGACATGCAAACATACCATGACACATAGCAACATAGGAAACATAGAAACGTAGTGGAGGACTGTTTTTCTTATAACCAACAGTCTACCACATGAGACATCTCTACACAGTAAAAACAATACAACTTGAAAGCTTTGCGAAGCTCTGTTCAAAATGACCTGAAACTGAGAGTGTTCCAGAGGGGCAACTAGCACCTTGAAAGCTCGCCTGGTTACACACTCTCAATGACACCAGATAGAGGCAGGCCGGCGCTGACTTTCTCTGTCATGTGCCAGTCACTTCAAAGAAGGGGGCAATAGAGTATTGGGGTCCCGACAAATGCACAAGCTGTAAAACTTAACTAGGTGTGAATGTCCCCCTGTTGCCCCTGGGCCCTTAGAAAGCCCCAGAGCCTGCTGAAGTCCTTAGGGTCAGCAGTGCGGCCCCGGGGGCGTGTGGAGTCTGCGCTCGTGTTTGGAGAGGAAACATCAGGTGGCTGCAGCAGGCAGGCTTGTGGCGGCCCTCCTCCGCCGAGGACCCTGCACGCTCCTGATTTATCTGCACGTTTCCGAATTATGTTCCTAACCTCTTCACCCCACTGCTGCCATTTGTGTGGTCCCCCCTCCACCAGCACCAGCCCTGTCCACCCCTCCACCCCGTGCCGGTCGGGCAATAAAACAACTCACACGCCTTTGCCCCCTGCGCCACCTCCAGTGCATCTTTATCTCCGGTGTCACCCCCAGTTCAGCGCGCACGGCAGCGGACGCCTGGGGTCCACCGTGGGGCCGGTCGCTGCCGGGTGACTCGGCATTGCTGCACATTCCAAGAGAGAGAGAGAGAGAGGGAGAGAGAGAGAGAAGGACAGAGAGAGAGACAGAGAGAGGGAAAGAGAGAGAGAGGGAGAGAGAGAGAGAGAGAGAGAGAGACCACCCTTACCTTAGCCTAACATTCCCACTCTTGACAAGACACACATACTTTGTAACTAGATGCCATGATATTCGTCCTCACAAAAGAGCCACATGTACAATGCAGGAAATGCAGGAAAAGATGTCTCCTGTGTCTTTTAATAGAGATTGATCAGAATTCACAGCCATTAAACATGCATTAAAATATATTTTGTATTCATTTTTGATTACACCATCTTGATTACACCATCAAGTCTAAGAATTGTTTTATTACTGAGACTGCAGCTTATCAGGTAAAAATATTGCTTTACTGATTCACAATTTCTAATCACAAGATTAGTATAATAAATATTATGTTCAATAATATACACAATATAACATAAATTAAGTAAACTATAGATATTAAGTAATTACTAAGTACACTAAATGTATTTAGTATACATCTGTAATATTGTGAGTTTGACTGGTTGAAATAATATAACATAGGCAATATAACATTTAACATGATGTACAATAAAATGTAAAATATTCACATCACAGGTAAAATGGACATCATGGATGGAAGTCACTCAAAAAAGAAAAACCATTTTAAATTTACATTTTTATTTTTAGTTAAAATAGTTAAAGGCAGCCTGCTACATTACTTGCAATGTTTCATGTACTCCTACAGGCACCGTTAGTGTTTAATAGTTCCACAGGAATGACACAAGTGATCAAATGATATATTCATTGGTCTATACAAATGGGGGCGGGGGGTTGCACAGACACATTGTGAGGTAAATGAACAAGTGTCAGAAATATTACATATACAGTCCCATGACTAAGACGGTGTTTTAAGTCAGCGGCTGAACATGTACAACTCTGTCCTCAGAGCATCAGTCCATGCACTGCCCTCATACTTCTACTCCTGAGACTGACAGGTAGGTCGCACTTAACTGGCAGCCAATTTCCTTGCTCTGATTTCCTTGCTCTGTTTCCCACCTCTTTCAAGCAGAACAAACAGCAGTCTGCTTTTGAAATATCTGACACTGTCTGTCAGACTGCTGTCCGCCACACTGTTATATAGTATAATGCAATCAGGTGACATGGTCTACTGTCACTGGTTTAGAACTACGCAGTATATTAAAAATGACATATTTGTGGGATGCTAAAAATAATTTTTTAATATCAGGCAATTTGACATACAATACTGACATTACAATGATTTTCTAACTGCATTGCAGTTATACTTGTAACAATATATCAATATATCAATCCCAACCAAAAACGTTGGAGGACAAAGGTGTTGCACCTTACACCTGAGACCTATTTGAAATGAAGCAAGCACAGTGCAATAAGTAATACATTTACTTGGTGTCTGAGTTGCCTCAGTCTTCAATTAATATTCAAGTTTTCATGTATTTATACAAATACACCAGTCTCATTTACAGCAATCAGATTTCACCTTTGGGCATTAAATATAAATATAAATAGAAATAGAAAATGTGGGGTTGCAGTTGGCTTTTGAACTCTCAAAAATGTCCAACAGCATCCTCTTGTGGACAACAAAGGAGCATTACTTGAAACACAAAAAAATGTCCCAATATCTGTTGCTTTGTTGTTTGTCTTAAATGCTTTGTTTCCCCCAACCAAAGTTCATTAAATGTTAACATGTTATGTTGTTATTACACTTGGATTTGCACATTAGTATGTCAATACATTTGCAATTATTAAAAAAAAATGCTCAAAGATACTGCAGTGCTATATCATTGTAATTCAATTCAATTGTATTTTATTTGTACAGCGCATTAATTCAAAAGTCATGTCTTGTAGCACTTCACATCAAAGAGCACCAAAGAGCAACAGGGACAAGGAAAAACACCAATGAGCAACAGGGGCAAGGCAAGCAAAATGGCCTACTGACTGGTTGACACATGCCAGTGCCACAGTGTTCAGCAAAGCAGCTGGTAGCCTAATACACAATACAAAAAAGCAGTTTGTAGGAGGCTTGCTGAGAAGTAGAGAGAGAGAGTTTGTGACCTTTTAGGACATTTAAAAAAATGAAACAGAAATATTAAAAAGGTGACTCGACAGTACATTTGATGAAGTCTTTATCATTATTCCAGTGCAGAAAATGCACATATTCTTCCATTTAGTATGTGCACAATATCTGTCGCCATAGTTACCAATATCTGTCGCCATAGTTAGGTTGTACACTTTAAACACAATCCTGCCCAGCGGGACACTCATCATGTCCGTTGTCAGGCTGACCCACACCAAATATGGCCTGTGCCATCCAGATCCTCTAAATTCAATTCAATTTTATTTTACAGTGCATTATACAAAAGTCATGTCTCCACTGCAGAGAGCACCAATGAGTAACAGAGACTAGGAAAAACTCTCTATATTATATATTATTATATTTTATAATCTTTTACACTCTACATCAGTGGTCTAGGAAGACACCTCCTATGGGCAGATCCATAGCTCAAGAGGCTAACCCATATGTGTCAAACTCTAGCCCGTGAACCACACATGGCCCTCTTGTGTAATTAAGTTTGGCCCCTAAGATCATATCAAATGTGTATTAGAGCTGGCCCGCCATAGTGCATACACCTCTAATGCTACAAGTCCCTAAATGCTTTGTGCATTGACCTCTCAGTCGGGATCGCCAATGACTCCTCCTTTTCTGATGACAGTCATTAGCATCCATCACCTTAGGCAAACTTATGGAATGGTACAGTACAATATTACTGGCACAGAACTGCTTGATCATCCAAACATGTTAATGTCATCACTATATCAGCCTAGCTAGGCTTTCCCTTTAGAGGTTTGCATTATATTTTGGAGGGGATTCTAGATAAATTCACCAGAAAATATTCCTACAAAAATAACAAATACTCATTTTGAATAAAAATAAGGTTTACCTGGTGTTTTGATTTCTGTCGTTTTGAAAATGTAGTGTCCTGATAGCACTTTTAATCCCAATGCTCCAGTCATTAAATTCTTGTTTTCATCATAACAAACATACTGTGAGAGTTTGCCTGAGCTGACCACCCACATAATATGTCAGACCTCCACCAGATGGAGACAGAGGAACAACAGCCATAATGTCAAGAGTAATGTCCACTGTCCGGTGATTAGATTCTATGCTAAGGGAATGTGCTGCTGTATATATTGAATATTTGCAGTCCTTGATTCTATCTGTTACCAAGTCTGGGAAAATAAATTGAATGTAGTCTTAGTTAATCAACTTGCAACCACGGAGTCAGACACATTGTTTAAAGTGTTGTATAATCATAAAGTGTTATCATAATATATTCCAAAGTCTATTTTATACAGATATGTGTACCTTATCTCAAACAAATATACAGAAACAATTCTCTAAAAACTGCCCAATTCTCCTCAAATTGACCTGTAGAGATGCCTCTGACTCCAGGCCTTATGCATTTCACTGACTCCATCAGGTAGTGACTGCATTCGAGGTCATGAAGGACAAATCAGTCATGTGATGTGATTTCGCTTCGGAGTTCACTGAGACCCACCTGATGCTTCCTTCCTGCACGCGATTGGTCCAGACTGGCCCTCTCTCCACCCTTTTGTCTTTGGCCCAACGCCCACACATTTATGGCACGGCTCTGAAAGACCATCGCCTTGGTTACGTGATGGCCAGCCAAGGGTGTGAATGATGGCAGATGGAGGAGACCATAAAGTGTGCCTGCTGGATCTAGATTAGAGTGGACAAACATGCCCCTGACTGACCGTCCAGAGTGGAATGTTTGAGAACAAGGGAGAACATTCCACTATTCTTTCACCCTCTGCAGCTACACATCAGATTCACTTTCCATCATACAAATGGAAAAATGGCATTCATCATTCGGGTCGAATATATAATCTAGTAATGATTCATTTAGTAGTTGGGTGGCAAAATGAGAGAGGAAAAACGATGTTGTAATCCCATTTTATTTATTTGTTTTCTTCCAGTTTAATGATGATTATTGAGCTTAGAAGAGCTCAGTGGTCAATTAAACTACTTATGTGTTTTCGTCGTGATGTCTTGACTGGCTGGAGAAGTGAACAAGTCCGCTGGGCGCTAATGTAATGGATTCAATGTTCCCAAAATCACATGGAAAACAAGCATTTGACATGATGGACCATTTTAACCGGGACCATTTTTTCAGATGACATTGACAATAAGCTGGCTGAGCACCATGTAATGCAAGCTTAATGGAGCAGCCATCTTGTCAAAGCAGACATTTTTTTCACCAGGCACATCACTAGGTTGATTCAGTATTACAAACTTGGGCCAATATGTGTTGGCCAGCCTACTGTAGATGTGCTCAGTCAATACAATATTATAATGTTTCAACCATTAGGTGCTAGCAGGATACCCTGGTCATCTCAAACAGATGAAAACAGGTCATGCTTCTACCAGTGACATCAGGGTTACATTATGGCATACTACACATTGCAGGTATGTATCAACAATCACAGTCAACCCTCCAATCTGTTTAGTTTGTTTTCTGCCAATAAATAATTAAATAAACAAATAAAATAAAACATCATATTATCCTTGGTGGTTAATGCATTAAGTACAGTTTACAAGCATAAAAGCGGCCTTCAAATGTCACAAATGAAATATTTTCTATACAAATAAACTATACATTTGTGTGCAGCTATATATTCCAATGTATTTGAGGTCAAACATGGTGGTACTCCATCCATTCTGCATGGGACAGCATGTATAAGACTGAATAGATCAACAAGTTGGTCTATTCAGCCTAACAGAATATGGCATGAAAAAGTCCCAAAAAAAAAAAACAATGACTTTGGGGATTCAGCATCTGAGCGGCAGTGCAGTTGGTTCTTCTGGGAAACAACCCATCCTCTCCCCACATGTAGGTCATGGGCCTTTTGTCTCTCCTGGTGTGGGCCTGGATTCTGTTTGACGTTGCCATGCCATCCTTAGAAACCCTGTGTAACCATGGCAATGCATGGAGAAGCAATGGCGGCAAATGCTACAGTCAAGCAAGGGCCGGTCAATGAATTTAAGTGTTATGTTGGGTAAAGTAAAATGGATGCCTGGCCACTTTTGTTCCCTTTGGGCACATGATGGTCCAGTGTTGATTAAAAGGACCTGTTGGCTGCCTCCTGCATGACAACAGATTCTAAGTGAAGAAAAGGAAAGTTTACAGGAAAGAGGCACCAGATTGCATCATGACTGTAAATAAACCAACCAAGATTTAGTAGATGAGTAATTTCATTCTTTTGATACCAGCCATGCATGATATAAAAATATTGAATTGTAGGGACACTGAAATCCGTAGTCCTTTATCATTTAATTAAGTTTAATTAAATCTCTTATCACACATGCCAGACTGTTTCTTGGCTCTGAATTGCTGCCTTTCTGGTGAGCGTGTTGAAAGGACACTGTTTACTGGGCACGAGAACAGAAAAGTATTTGTAAACTAACAAAGAAACTCAGAAGACTCTGGCTAACTGGCTTTGTTATTGTCTCATGGGCACTGTCTTTTTGTCTGACTGCCTTGAATGGCTGGGTGGTTTATACTAGAGTGAGTGAATGTGTGCGTATGTGTGTGTCTTTGCAGTCTTGAGGACTATATTGGTGCTCTCCTTAATCCACTCTCACATGACCATTGAGTCTTTACAGTTCCTTCAAAGGCTGACGTCACACTTCCTTTGTAGATTATATTGGAAAGAAAAGCCAAACACAAAATATGTATACATTAAAAAAGTAAATGATGCAATACAATGTGTAAATAATATAACAAGTATATGTCTAATAATATGGTAGATGAATGCATGTATAGGACTATGTATTTATGTGTGATGCCTTACACCATAACAACAGAATAAAGTTGAATCAGCACGGATGGTGCAAATCTATGTCAATGTCTTAGTAGTGAGATTGATAGACCCTTTTTTCAGTGTTTAAAAGGTACTTTCTTAACCCAGACCCTTTATCCCAGTAGAGGCACACAGTTGCTCAGGGTTCCTTGGGAAAATGCCTCATATTCTCCCCCTCCCCAGAAGAACTAATGGGCCTCATTGCTGTTGACTAGCAGTGTTTTACAAGGCTGTGATTCATTGCTCACTAGTTGACATGTTAGAGAACCAACTGAGTCAGATGCTGCCGTCTCTCCCCCCAGATTTAGAGCTAAACTTTCCCCTGAGTAATATTCTGTCTAACCTTTTCAACACACAGTAGATAGATAGATATATAGATAGATAGATAGATAGATAGATAGATAGATAGATAGATACTTTATTGATCCCCAAGGGGAAATTCAAGAAAGATCATGGAGATGAAAATGAAGAAAAAAGAAGTGTAAAGTTTAGGGTGTATTTACATGTTGGCGTGAAGAAGGTTAGAACAGCAGTTTGAACAGGATTCTTCTGAATGAATCTTCTTCTGAATCCTCATCTTGTGCCTGGCACTGTGTCAGCCCATCGTAGCGGTGCAGTGCCATCTGGTTTTACATTTTACAGGGCTCCTCTGTAAAACTGTGTCATGATCACCCAACTCTTCTCTGCTCAGCACATATTGGCAGGTTCTTTTGTGTCAAGCCCCACAGGAGTCAACGGGAGAGCAAGGTTAGGAGGCGTTCTCCAGACATTCATTGGGTTAGTATGTGGTCACAGTGGGCAGTGTGTGGGCCATTGTTGAAGTCCAGGGAAGTCATGCATTCCACTTTGTGGGGGATTCCTATGTAGGTAGATGTAGATGTCTTAAGGGGACAGGGGGTTTTGGGGGTTGTTCAGAGAAGTTGGTGTCCTTGCCACATTGGGCTTAGTTTAAAAGATATTTGTTTTGTGCTGTTTAGTTTGATTTTAGCACTGGTTTATGTAGGTCACTTGACTCATATCGTTTTCAGACGGAATGACAAACAAACAAAAACAAACAAAACAAAAGATAAACAAAAAACTGAAATGTTGGCAAATTGGCTGCTTCCATAATGTCGAGTTGTACTGTTCCCAATGCCATCAGCGGTGCCATAGAGTGGGATCCTGTGGTTGGTGAATACTAATGGACGGTTTTGTCCTACACGTCAGTGTACTTTAGGCATTAGTGATGTCACTGCATTCGCAAGGCCTCTTTGCGCACATGCACACGTGTGTTTAATGGGGCGAACAGAGGGCTAATTCTGCCTCAACACAAGAGAAGGGGTAGACTAAGGAGCTTTTCCTTTCACTCTCTCTCTTTCTTCCTCTTTCTTTGTCCTTCTCTTTCTTTCTGGTGATTTTCTTTTTTGCTTTACCTTTTTTTGTAACGCACTCTCACATTTTCTGTGGACGTTATGACACATTCATTAATTGGTTTTTCGTTCAACTCAATTCAGTGTGTCTAACATGTGTCACACTGTCTTCTAAACGCATATTTCATCTTGTATTTTGGTTGGATTCAGGGAAGAGACGGACCCCTGTAATGCACTCTGTACTAAAAAAAGAACATATTCTATATGGCCAGAACTCCTCCTATGGCTGCCTGCTGTTCTTGATTAACTCTCCATGCCAAGGTTGACAGTGCTTGCGCAAGAGGTTTCTTTGCAGAACTCAGATCCATTTGCATGACAAAACCCTGGTACAGCACCAGCAAAGGCAGTCCGAGAGCTGGGACAGAGGGAGGGTCTGCTTTCACCTCCTCCCCAGCATCAGAGCCTCACGGCTTGGACAGAGACAGACACACAGACCCAAGCAGCCCTTGGATGGACAGCAAAGCTGAGGGAGGATTCTGGATGCTCATGTGCGTCAACTGGAACTGGAACTCTAGGTTCTGGAATAACAGCACCTTCTAGAACCTGGTTCTCTAGGAGCAGATCAAAGAGAAGGAGACCTGCATCCCAAATGCAGACATGGACCTTTAGGATAACATTTACACTGGATGATACTCTGCACACAGTCTTTGCTCACAGAACACACATGCTATTCAAACACACACTCACATACACACACACACATTTACAAATGTACATAGAGACGATCTTCTGAGAATCCATTTTTTGAAAAGTGTGTTCATTTTTCATGTAAGTACATCCCTTTCAATGTCAAATTTTCTAAGAGATCTTACATGTTTTGTTAAGTAAATTAATTTAAGACGATGAAATGTATTTTGAAATATATTTTTAATATTTAATATTTTCCTCATTATTACTGAAACAATAATCTCTCTTTTCACAGACTGAGAAACAATCTCAAGGGCAAGCTATGCGAAGATGACAAGACTGTTGTTTATCATTCTAGTGGCCTATAGAGTGGTAAATTATGCTCTTGTCATTATTTATCACCTTTAGTGATTCCATTATGGCACAATATTAAATATGGTGTTTTTCTTGCATCTTGCATTGTTTAAACTACTCATTTATATATTTTTTTGTTTGACGGTTCATTGGCTTTTCAGTGGTCTGTCTTTGCTGTCTTTGTTGCTCTCTGCAGGTGGTCAGTACGGGCGAGCCCACCCAGCCTTTGCCTGAGAGAGGGGGGGAGGAATCTCTGGGTGAGCGCTAACACAGCTCCTGGCTGTGTGTGTGTGTGTGCGAATGTGTGTGTGTGTGTGTGTGTGTGTGTGAGAGAGAGAGAGAGAGAGAGTGTATGTCTGTGTGTATGTGTGCGTGTGTTTGCATGTATGTGTGTGTGTGTATGTGTGTGTGTGAGAGAGAGAGAGAGAGTGTATGTGTGTGTGTGTGCATCTTTTCAAGCACAGCTTCACCAGCTGCTTAACAACTTTGTCCGTATGGCTGATGGATAAAAACAATGCACAGGCAATCTTGGGCCAATTTAATCCAATTTAGAAACTTTTCAACACTACTGGGAATGTGTTACACCTCTATACGCCTACGCCAATTGTTCTTCTCCACACCGTCTTCTACTTACAGAAACCAGTGCTATAGATCCCTCGTTGGTCCTCATGACTGAAGACAAAGTGTTCCAGCTGATCAATGTTTCCTTGAGCTTCTCGTGGGCCAGACGCTTCTGCTTGAGTCAGTTTGGTGTGTTGCCCGTAAAGGAGTCACTGGAGAATGAGGAGGGGGTTCTCCGTCTGCTGAGACAGTCCCAGCTGCCACAGCCTGTTTGGGTTGCAGACCAGAAGACACCACCCTTCAGAGAAGCTGCAGCCATTTCCAAACAGTGTGAGCATTTTAGTATTGAACTAGTTATCAGTCAGATTTTCATCCCTAATAAAAAATAGACTTGTAATTTCAAGTAATAAAGGAAAGGAAACATTTGAAAGGAATCGAAAGTAATTACTCAAATCTAAGTTTATTATGAGTTCATTTCTCTGCCTGTTTTGCAGACAAGGTCCTGCCCACTTTGTCCTTTTCTCTGGAGTCCAAAGAGGGCCACGCTCGACTCAACACCCACTTCCAGCCGCTGCAGGCCGTGAGCGTGTGTGCGCGCATCCAGTGGGACCAGCGGCACAACCAGGTGTCCACTATCTTCTCTTACGCCGCCCCAGTTTTCATCAACGAGTTTCAGCTCCGGGGGCGAGCAGACGGGGCCAACGGTCTGGTGCTCCTGGCCCTTATCGTTCACGGCCATCACTGCCCGTATAAGGCCTCCTTCCCCAACGATGGAGAGTGGCACCTGGTGTGCATCAGCTGGAGAAACATGGACGGACTCTGGGTGATACACGTTGACGGGGCGATGGGGGACACAGGGACGCGGACTGATACGACGCGAGAGATCCACGGCGATGGGATTTTTATTGTGGGACAGGACCAGGATTCATTTGGTGGCGACTTTACGGAACCGTTTGTTGGAAATATTACAGATTTGAATGTGTGGGACACGGTTTTGGAAGAGGAGCAGATTAAAACGCTAAAGTCGTGCTGGCCTTTGAAGAATCAGGATGTACTCTTCAGCTGGGATAGCCAGAATCTGACTCTTCATGCAGATGTTAAGAGAGTACATGCTAACATATACTGCCCAGGTAGGAAAGATACTTGCATGTTTTTCTTTTGATGTCCAGGCCAGAACCATATTATCTATATCTAATAAAACAGTATTAGTCACCCATTACATACAATAAACTGCACATCAGGGAAATTAAACAGAATTTTTAAGTATATTTTAAAATATAAAAGGCAAAGATATTTTGTGAAAAATAATATCTTTTAAAATTATTTGACTTCTTGGTGAATAAAACCAAGTTAATCCTCACATATGTGGTCACAAATGAGAATAACTAGTATATTTCAGGTTTTTTATATTTAAAGAAAAAAGGGGCTTAATTCAACCACAAAGTAAATGCCGCCTGTCGCCATGCAACACGTCACTGCTGCCCCAACTGCCTTTGTTACCCATTTCCACTTGTTAGACGATACATCACTCTGGATGACCTCACACCAAAAGACAACAGTTAACCAGTGCCCTGGCCACAGATGTCGTCTCTGATAGTGAGAGATGGTGCTAACCAGACAGCGGTCAATAACCAACCAAATAGACCATGGGAAAATATTTCTTTGGAGTTCCTGCCGTCTGACAGAGATTGTCTAAAAATTAAATGATTCTATACCACAAAGAGTTACAGAGCACATGTTATCTTTGTTAGGAAATAGTAGAGAGAGTACCATATAAATCACAAGGGCTGTTTTAAGTAGGATTAAAAAGCATTTCACAGACCTTATGTCAGGTTTGCGTTTTTTGGGGGTGTTTTCTTCAACAAACTGACCTTGAATTAACTACAATTCCTACTATGAATAATCAAATAAAATATGTATTTAATATGAAATAATTATTAATATAGCCATGCTTAAAAATATATATTATCATCTGTTACTACATCACGTGAAGCAGTTTCACATTATGAAGATGTGCTGAATGTGGAACAGACGTGTCCAAATTCTGTCAGTTTAAAAAAGTGGAATCACCTCTCAATCGGCAGTGATGGGTTTTTCTTAGGTCTTGGTTAATGCTCAACAGGCTCAGCATGTTCTCCCTCTCCACAGGCATGCATATGCAGAGGCAGACAAGAGAGTGTGATGTTCTGGAGGGCTGGTCCTCTAACCACCTTCCAAAATACAGCAAACAGCCTTGCACTGAAGAACTGCCCTTTATATGTAGAACCAACAAAAGTGAGGCCAAACACTCACACACACACACACACACACTCTCTCTCTCACACACACACACACATACACACACACACACACACACACACACAGACACACACACACACAGTGATTATACTATACAGTAGGCCTAAAGTACGTGTGTACAGAAATGTATTGTGTTTTTCTCCTTCCAATAGAGCGTTATATGACCATGAAAGCTTTGAAGGAAGCACAGAGTTCTCGGCCCAGTTCGTTTATGAGCCATCTGATGCAGGTTTCTGGTGATTCACAGGTAAGGGTACACTTGCCTCCACTGAAACATCTTTAGACAAATCTAGTCTACTGTCATAATGTCTACTCGACACGTGACTCAGTCAATCCCTAATCTAATCTAATGCGTAAAACAAACACAACCTAATAATCACAAAAAAGTTTGTTAATATTCCTGGAAATTTGCTTCTAGTAAATGCAGGTGTATGGCCATGAAGTCTGGATGATGCAGATTTTGCTGTGCTGAAGTAAGATTGATGTTCACATTTTGTATTGTTTTTTTCTTGTATTTTGTATTTGTTCCGCAGGTCATGGATGAACCAGTAGCAGGCATTAGCCTGAACCAAGCGTCTCACCTCTTGAATGTCTCACGGCAAGCTCTGAGTCAGACCCAGGGGCCTTTGCAACCGGCCGACATGCTGTCACTCATGCAAATCCTGTCTCGTACCGCAGAGGTGCCTCGCGCTGTGAACCAGACCCAACCGGCCATCGAGCAACTCAGTCAGCATTTCATCACGGTGGCGGATAACATAATTAGCTCCGACAATGCCCGTATGTGGGATGTGGTCAAAGAGGTAAACAACCTCACACCGTAGAAAATAACGTCTCTGAAAATAACAGCTTGTACTGAGATTTGTTCTTTAGATCATCTATTGTATTTCTAATGTTAAGTGATCCTTACCATGCCTGTATCACCTGCTCTATTGCCAGAGCTGAAGCTTTTGAAATCAGTCTAATTACAAATAGTATCTTCATTAGCACTGAAGTTCTGTGTTTTATTAATAGCATTGCATTTTTTACTGTGAATGGCTTCATCATAGGAGGCTATTGTATAATATCTCTATATCTATGTCTTGACAGATGCATTCCTGGTCCTTGTTTGACTCTTGTTAGGGGTAATATTCACAGTGATATAACTGATATGCCTTAATGTTTGTCTATGTTTGTGTAACTATCATTACACCTTAGGTTGCCAATGGGCCAATGTCTGTGGTCCAGAACATAGACCGCATGGTGACCAATCTCAACCCATTGCTGATTGCTGACAGAGATAGTGTTCAAATCCAGAGTGGCAATATCAGTAAGTCGGATATGTGTTCTTGACTTCTGCCTGTGTATGAAACATGTTTTATTTAAATGTACTCATTTCAGCATTTTAGATTATATGTGCAGCACTGTTTACAATATAGTAGTTATAATGTATAAATACAATATTGAATATGAATCCCTCAGAGCTTCAGGTTCAACAAAGGAGTCTAGGAGAAGGCACAGAGAGTTCCAACTTTTGTGGTCCCCACTCAGAAAATGTCACAGGCCTGGACTGCATCTCCTTGCCTTCGCAGCAAATGGAAGAACTCCATAGCAACGGTACATCCAGAACAAGTTGTTGTACCAAGTACAATGTAAAACTCTAAATGGATAATAGCTCTGTTTTATACTCTTCACTGGTGTATTGATTGTGCATACATCAATAGCTACATTAAACTATTCCTCCATTTTTACATGTGTACAGGGTTCAGGAAGGTCACAGTGCTAAACACCTGGTACGGATCCTTGCAACAGCTCTTCAACACAGAGGAGAACATGACCACATTTCCTGAAATCAGTGATGGAACACAGAGGTAACTTTGCCACTGTGGGGTCTACTGTCACCACTCGCATGTTGTCGAAACTCATTACAGTTTAACTGACCTACAAGTCTGGAACTCATGGAGCACATGAGATAGTTGTATTGAACTGAATTGAACTGAATTTAAAAATGACCTCTAGGTTCCTTGGGACGATATTAGGATCATCAGTCATCTCCAGCAAGGTTCTGGGGGACGGGCAGCCCATCAGTATTCCTGTGCGCTTCCGACTACAGCACAGAACACAGGCAAGACCTTATGTGTTCTAATCACCTCTCATATAGAACCTGTGTCTGCAGTAGATCATTGGGGGGTTTATGGCCCTGTAATGAGTTAGACCCACATCGCAAGTAAATATTTTGTTCTTTTTGTACACAGAATCACAAAAAAGGCCTTGTTTACGAGCCCATATGTGCATTTTGGGATTTTAACCTCATGTGAGTATGCTCTTGAAAAATCTAGAAAAAATCTTGAATGCCGTACAGTAGTTGTGTGCACGAAGTGATTAATTGCTGGTTGCTGACGTTGTCGGTTAAACACTCTCTCAGGCCGGATGATGGAGGAAGTTGGTCCTCTTATGGCTGTGAGGTCATCTCCACCCACGAGGACTCCACCACCTGCTCCTGCAACCACACCACCAACTTTGCCTTGCTCCTGCAGATCTATAAAGTTGAGGTGAGCCGAGCTTCCCTGCTGTTTCATTGAAAAACACTAAAATTACCACACACCTATTTGAATGCTTTAACTTGAGAAATGACTTACTGTGGTCTTGGGTGTCACTGTGCATGGCAGAGAAGCCCAGAGGAAGAGAGGGCTCTGGAGATGCTGACTTTCACAGGATGTGGAGTGTCCCTATGTGGCCTCATTCTCACTCTCATCCTCTTTACTGCCGTTGGGTAAGGCCAGGCCATGGAAGACTCATTGATTTGCAATCACACAACAGTCAGATAAGAATCATTGGTAGTTTGCATTATTTGATTAGATTAGATTAAACTTTATTGCCATTAGATATAAATACAAGGTAATGAAATGTAAAGGACACCATTATAGTACCCCAATGGGCTTTTTATTTGTTTTTTGTTCATGGTCTACTGAAGGGAAGTTTCATCTTTAAATAGAACCGAATTGTGGCATTAATTGATAATTCATCATACTTTGATCAGTCAAATACTGATTCCTTCAACTGTTCCCTTGTTTAGAGTGCCGAAATCAGACCGTACAACAGTCCACAAGAATCTGATCGTGGCTTTGGCAGTGGCGCAGCTCCTGCTGATGATAAGTGACTGGGCGTCTACGAACAATGTATGTCTTGAATGTTTGGATTTGGAAACAACCATAATTCTGAAAAGCATGAATGTAGAGGGACAGTGTTTTATTTACTGTTTCATATTTAAGCCAAAAAGTGACATTCATATTTCTGTTATTGTTTTCATAATTGTATTTTATCAATTTCTATCTATTTAATTTGGGGTGACGTAGGGAGAGATGCAGTGTACCAGGTTTTTAGCAAAAACAACAACAAAAACTTCACGGCAGAGCCTAATATAACCAGTGGGATGCCTACAAATGCTTACCCTGAAGTACTGAGATCATGAGCTTGGGTTTTTTGCTCCTGCACTTTGCCCTGTGTCCACTAGGAGGCGTGCCTGTTGGTGACGGCTTTGCTGCATCTCTTCTTCATGGCCTCGTTCAGCTGGATGCTGGTGGAGGGCCTGCTGCTGTGGAGTAAAGTAGTGTCAGTCAACATCAGCGAGGAGAGACGCATGCGCTTCTACTACGCGCTGGGCTGGGGTACGGGTGGCCATGTCTCACAGTCTATGGAAATGGTTGCTGGCAGTTTGTAGACACTTTTACTGATAAACAGTATATCAGTCTGACCACATTTTGCATGTTTTACATTACATACAAGTAGGGGTGGGCGATATAGTCTAAAATTTATATTGCGATATATTTTGAACCATAGACGGTAGATGATATATATCACGGTATACTTTGGTATGTAACTTACAGCATAACAGTTTCTTAATGGTTACCATTGCATAAAGTCAATATGTACACCAGTTGATTAGTCATTTTTCGGAGGTGTTTATATTGGACTCTCAAATTCACACAGAAGTAAACTGGTAAGCTGCATTTGTGTCAGGCAGTAGCTGTTCAATTTATAGGCTCTTACACAGTTTCGTTGTAAGAATGACAATAAGGTGAAGCTACAGGTCAACATTTTTTCACATGCTTGTGGAGACGCAATGAGCCTATCACGGTATGCCGATATGACCCAAAATCTCGATCATGTGCATATGCATACGGTATATATCGTCTATATTGCCCACCCTTACAAGTCACATTTCGAACATTTTCAACTGCAACCCGCAACGATATGAAATGTTATGTTTCATATTTTATTTTTATTATTTTTATTTACGTACTACAAAATATTTCACAAATTGGATTGGAATAAATTCAAATTATATTTAAAAAATATTTCCTGTCACTGAACTTTTTTCAGTTGTTTTGTGTCAAGTGAAATAATTTTCCAAATCTCTGCATTCTCTCTTTTAGGTGTACCTGTTGTGATTGTCATATTGACATTTGCAGTTTCCCTTGACAAGTATAAAACAGACCACCACTGTTGGCTCAACATCGAGTCTGATGTAATATGGGCCTTTGTGGGACCAGTTCTCTTTATTTTAGCAGTAAGAGCTTTTTAGGTTATTAATTTTTTAAGAGCTTTTTAGGTCAACATTTTCTTTTGGTTGAATGTACAACATATAGTATTTACAAAAATGAATGTTAGAGTGAAACATGCATATCAGAGTTCTCTTTCTTGGATAGGTGAATACTGTTGTGCTTTGCCGTGTCGTCATGGTGACGGTATCCAGTGCACAGCGGAGGGCAAAGATGCTCACGCCAAGCTCAGTTTCCAAACTCCATACCTTTGACCTCACCTGGTGAGTCATTATGAAAATCTATGACTGCAACTTGCTGTTGAATGAGTGCTGGACGTGGAGAGGCTCTTCTCTAACCTGACCCCTGGTGGTTGTTTGCCAGGGCTGCGACCCGTCCTGTCCTAATCTTGCTGCCCGTACTGGGACTCACCTGGCTCTGTGGAGTCCTTGTTCACACGTCTGTGGTGGTGGCCTACATATTTATCATACTCAACGCCTTTCAGGTGAGAATGTGTCACCTGTACTCTCTGGTCGGAGAAGAGTTTCTGTGCATAGACTGCAAGTTGTGAACTGGGTGGCAACCCCCATACACCTTCATCATCATCTTCATCTCCAACTCAGTTCTTTCACATGTTTTATTTCTGACATACTTAACGTTATAGGGTTTCTATTACCTTCCATCATCTCCGTTAATAGATAATAATAATAAATGTAAACAGAGAGTAGGGATAACGTTTAAGGGGAAGCACTTCAAAGACTGGGTGGGAAAGACTCTCCCTCTTGTCATCAGTTGCACTGCATGGAGGTCTTTACACACGTCTGACTCAAAAAACATAGACACACATGAATACTCAGACAGACAGAGGGGGGGGAGACACAGAGAGAGAGAGAGACAGAGAGGGAAGGACAGAGAGAGAAAACAAAGAGAGCAAGAGAGAGAGAGAGAGAGAGATTAGTGATTAGAAGATCCCGTCTTGTGTTGCTTTAACTACTCAGGATGAACTGCCCTTTGATTGACCCACAGCCAAGTGCTCATTATTTCAGATTTAGAGTAGGCCTATGTGGCCACAGGAGACAGGGGGAGGTGGAGAGAGAGAGAGAGAGAGAGAGAGAGAGAGAGAGAGAATTTATGTCTTCAAAACATCTTGGTTAAGAAATAAATCTGATATGATTTGCCTCTGGGAATCTAAGTCTAAGTGTCTAAGTCCCGTTGGGAGTATTAAAAATTTCTCTTTGTACTCAACCACTTTTGTGAAACATATTTTCATATCCGTCCCCTTCATTTCAGGGCTTGTATATATTCCTGGTGTATGCTGTTTACAACAGTGAGGTATGTCACAAACTATGGTTCAATGAATGACCTTGTAAGCCTTATACAATTCACTGAAATGTATATAAACTAATTGTGTGTGTGTGTGTGTGTGTGTGTAATATATCAGGTGCGGAATGCCATAAAGAGGATCCAGGAGAAGAGGAAAGCACTGTCCTTCACGGTAAGCACCAAGTTGTCACCAAAGAAATATGACCCTGCGTGACTTATAGAAAATTAATGATGATATGGATGAACCAATAACCTTGAGGTATCGAGCTGTGTGCACTAAGGTTGTGGGATATTCTGGTAACATAATTTGACAGGTTTAGAACAAGTTTAGGGCTGTGTGAATCAATGGGTATAAATAGGGATATATAATTATCTAGCTTTGAATGTTGCTGTAAAGATTCTGTTCAGTCAGAGTGTTTAGTTATAAGCAACTCGATTTTGGACTCCAAAAAAAGAAGCCCAGTTGCCTATAACTTAACACTTAATTCTGGATGAATGTGAATCATCACAACAAACAAATGCTATTTCTTTGTAAATATACTTCAGCATAGGTCACCAGTGTTCACTATGTGTGCCGTTCCCCTGCAGAACTGTTCTCAGCCCATCAGTTTTCTCCCGTCCCAGAGGACCCCCCCTGCCTTCTGGGCCCAGAGCCTGCCCACCCCCTCCAGCCTGGAGAACAGTGAGGTCTCCAGCCCCGTCACCAGCACTACCTCCAGCTCGCTGGTCTTCAAGAACGGTGGGTACAGGCCACAGAGAAGAGTAGGCCTACTGATTTGGACGGCTTTGACTGATTTGATTCTGTGATGGTATTGGTGACGATGAGTCTTCGTTTGAGTTGCTGCTTAACTGTTCAAGGCTTTTTTGGCTCAAATTCATAAAAATGAACAACAGAATTTTCAAATGTTCATTCAGAGGTTAAACCCTTCATGTACTAAAAGGCTCTGTGTGTGTTTTACAGAGAGTTTCAGAAATGACAGCTTTGTCAGTTTTTCTCTAAAAACGGCATCTGGAAATCAGGTGAGTCATGTCTGCTCACATTAGCTGTATGTGGGCTATATATATCACTCATTTAAAAGATTGTTACATGAAAAACATTGATTAATTAATATTAAACTATTTTGTAACTGTATTGAATTTTGGAAAAATATGTGTTTGTTTTCATTTTTATTTTTTGCTCAGGTAGTTGAGCTGACTGCCTACAAGCCATCAGGTAACCCAAATGTGTTTTTAATGATGTATAGAACAAATTTGTTATAAGGATGTTGGACAGATCTCTTAGTGCTTTTTTTTCTCAAGGTTGCTGAGATGAAACTGCGATGATTACATAAGACATGGACATCATGGAAACATGGATCCCTTCATGGAAGGAACCAGAGAAGGACACAGTTTAGCCAAACATTGCAAATATGACATGCACACTCTGATTCTTTCATGCTCTTCCACACACACACACACACACACACACACACACACACACACACACACACACAAATATAGTAAATTTCCACACAGGCCAGGAAGCAGCTGGATGGATAGTTGCCTCCCCCGTGATGCGCCAGAACTCCTCCACATTGTGCGCAGCATTCCCAGGATTCAGCAGAGAGAGCACACAGAACAAGGTGAATGCCCAGGCCAGCCTGCTTCACAGACAACACAACTGTGTCATGAGCCTCGGCCATTGTTTGCCTCCTAAATGCTGCAGTTCGCTCCTCATCCTCATCTGACTTGGCATTATCTGTAAATATTTGTACTATCATTGCATGTGTTTGCCATATACAATCTCCAATAACGTGCAGAAAAAAACCCTGTGCGTTATTACATCTCTGTAAGTAACGCACAATATCATTAGGGGTAGTTTTGTAAAATATTATCACATCACATGACCAGACAGCCCTGCTGTGTCATCAGTGTGTAAGTGTAGGCTTTTGACTGAGGTGGATTTTCCCATCTATAACAACACTGTGCTGTAGATTCTGTGCAGAGCTCAGTGAACGCACAAAGCACAATGGAGTCAGATAACTATGTAAGCCTATCAGCCTGCTAAACACCTATCATCACAGACTCTGCCTACTTTAAGAAACATCCAACTGGGTGAAATAATAATGATAAAAAATACTTTGCTGCAAATTTTTAAAGCAGAACAATCACACAGCAGTTGGGTTAAAGCTCTAAGTACTGAGTACTGTATTTGGGTTTATTAGTAGAACCTAAATGTGATTTTAGGTGTAGTAACTTTGTTCTGAGATGTTTTTCTTTAACCATAGTCCCAGGTTTGGAAGAACAGTGGCACAGTGGAAAGTGTCTTATTTCTGTAGAGCCATGTGATGGGTTGGTTACTCTATGTATATAAAATACTGTATTTGTTGTTGATCTAACCATTAAGAGTTTGTGTGTTTATTGTAGCCTTGACAATTTCAACAGTCTTCAGTGATCTAAAAAAATCATCCATTCTTAAAAAAGTGTTATAATAGCGTGATAATTTATTAACATATTATCATATGAATTACTCTTAAAGTAAATAAATTACATAACTATGCAATAACTGTTGCATTTAAAGAGCTATTTACTCTTCTGTGATTTTGGAAATTTATGACATTGTCAGATTCACTCTGGATCTTAGTTTAAACATACCTGTGTTAAAGAAATGATATTCAACATTGTTCAAAGTACAAACACCTGCATCGTCTTGTGAGGACTTACAATGCTCACGTAAGCATGAGTAAAAATACATAATTTTACTTAATTTAGTTATTTTTAAATGTAGTTATTTTTATGTTTATGGTAAAAATCCAAAGCATTATATGCTAGTCATTCAGCATGATGAGGACAATATTAAATATATGTAATCATCTTTCTTGTTGTTCATCAGCTTTTATTAAAAACTTCTCACAATCATGTTAATAAATATAACAACCCATAAACTGTGATGATTACAGTAATACTTCTCTAAAAATACTTAAAAATAGTTTTCAACAAGCTGTACATGTGATCCTTCAAATTTAAAAACACCATACACTTTTAAAGAAATAGCACATAGCATTATGCCACAACTGCATAACTTTAAATGGCATATAAAATTGCATAAATGAAAATAGTACTACCCTTTTTTCTATAAATATCTCAGCTCTCACTTCACCAAAACAAAAACGGGTTGTTTTTCATAAGTGCATAAGAAACACAATAATGATAACGATAAACAATAGTCATATTACCATAGAATTATAATGAGTCAGACATAAGGGCAGTCACAGGAATCTCATATGCTTATAAATGGTCAAAGTTTGCACATATTACTGAAAGCGTGCTTGTAAAGATGGACAGTTTTCAAAGGACTTATTATTGGCAAATCTACTGTATGTTCCAGTAAATTTCCGGTAGCCAGAGAAGTACAAAACATTTCCCTAGAGTACTGCAACTCTGACTGCTTTTTACTGTCAAGAAGAATCCTCATGACTGGTTTCCAATAGCCTAGAAATACAGTGTAGACATATCCTAGTGGCAGAAAATAGTTTCTCTCAGGCTGTACCTCACGAAACAGGCCCCATTAGCTACTGTTCTAAGCCAGGGAGGCCGGCTTCATGCTGTCTCACACCATTCAGATCAGAAGTTATGACACGATCTTGAGCCTCCTCAGTTCGTCCATCACTTAGTGTTAGTCAGATAGATTCAGATAGATATTGTAGATGCATGAACTGCACACTTGCAGCTGAACAGCATGTTGCAACTGTGCCAATAACACAATGTTTGAATTCTTATCGCACTATGCCCAAGACTAAACCAAGTCGTTCACTGTAAGCACGACTGCAATTATGCATGCTGATTGAGCAATGACAGAGGCATGGTAGACTGCACCATAGATTGACTGACCACACTGACATGATTTGGTCTAACTTGTGTTTAAACTTTACTGGAGCTACCTGTTTGGCTGTTGTAACAAGTTTCCGTGTGACACCATTTTTAGCACCAGGGTCTAAACAAAGCTTTATCTTACAGTAAAACTGCAAAGTCAGTCAGCACTCACACGCACACACACGTGACATATAACATAAAAGTTGATCTCACAAAATATTTCCATACCATTACCACCCCATCTCTTGCCTTTGGATCAATTGCTCAGTGCTCTCTCTCTCCTCTCCTTCACACAAACACACACACACACACACACACACAGAAGCCTGTGGATCATACCGTGGACCTCTTGGCATGCAGCATCTCCACCAGCAGGTTGTTGCAGGGCACCTCCCCGCTCAGGTGCTTGTAGAGCAGATAGTCCTCTGCCTGGGAGCTCAGGGCCCGTAGCTCTGGGAGGTGAAGCAGCAGCAGCTGTTCACAGCGATCCACTGACTGGGGGTAGGAGCAGAGAGAGTACTCCTTCAGCACACCGCTGACCTGCTCCTGAATGCCCTCCACAAACGCCTGGTTCTCAAGCAGTTTCACACCTGAAGGAAGAGAAAAGACAACTCGTGCTGGTCAAGCAAACAGGTAGACAGAGACTCTTGACCTCCAATGGGTCAACAATGGGTCAAGATCCAATTGAGGAATTTGTAACTTAAACTGCATAATAAATATTACCTTTCTGATATATATGACATTTAGATAGACTTACAATCACTCCTGAATGGTGCAACCAAAGGACAAACAATAATAAATAAAAAAAAACACACACACACGCACACGTTTTTATTTGGCAGACAGAGACAGTGACCTGCAATGGGTTACTAAGACAGACTGAGAGATTTGTTGTAGATTTGTTACAAATACTCAGTATTAAGCCTAACCCATGCAAGAAGTATACACTTTTTTTTCCACCTGTTCTTTTTCAGCTTAATTTCCACAAGAATTTGCAGATTCAACATTAAAGTGACACCAGTCATTCACCTGTTCATCTCTTACATGTATGTAGCTTATGGACTTTTATTATTGACTTTGTGTAAAGAGTCCAGGATGGTTACCAGGGCCCCAAATGGGGGAGGGCCCTTAAAAAATATTCTCTGTAGGCATAGCTTGTGCATAGGGCACAGAATTTGAAGATGCATGTTGCCTCTGTGTCATGCAGTAGTACTGTAGCAAAAATAAGCTGAGGTACTATGGCGGCGTTAGCCTAGCTTTCATGCTTGACAAGTCATGATGCCGTTAGCCTAGCTTTCATGCTTGCCAAGTTATGATGGCATTAGCCTAGCTTTCATGCCTGCCAAGTTATGATAGCGTTAGCCTAGCTTTAACTCTTAAGAACAAAGCTGGCAAACATGTCTTACTTGGGTTAAAGAGAATGAAACACTTGAAGCAGGCCATCTCTCTTCTATCCATCTGCAGGGCCTGTAGTCTTTTCACTAGTTCTTGGGTCCTTTGCACAAGGCTTATCAAAGGTGGTCCTGCTTGATTCAAAATGGAGGAAACCTCAATCTGTAACCAAAACATAAAATAAGTTCATTAACACCAAAAAATCTTCTGACCACAAGGGGGATCTTGGTTCAAATATAGTTGAACTGACTAAATGACTAAAGTTGTGAGATACCAGCTGACCACTGCCTCCTTATCAAAAAGCCAACCAACCTCCTCGCCGGTCACCAGTAAAACAGTTTCCTTTCTCCCATGATGCAACTGTCTGCAGATGTGATCGAGCAACAGCAACTCACTCCAGCAATTGTGAAGCAGCCTCATCTGATCTACAACCTGGATTGTGAAACATGTGTCAAAAGACACAGAGATCAGCATCAACGTCCTTCACCACCATTTTATCATTTTTTTTAGATTTAACCATCCAATAATAGCAGAATCTTTTCTCATGTCTTAAAAATCTAATATCCTTCACACTCATGACTAACATGCACACTGACAGTCCAGTGTTGGTGGATTTACAATCAGAGAACTACAATGAATACTTTGTTTAGTTTACCAATAAACCATTCCTTCAGTTTTGTTTATTTCTCACTGACCAAGTAAACAGTGTATTATGAGATCTGAAAACTGCAGCCAATATCACACTGCACATTACCACAACACTGTGTTGCACTGGTTCGGGAGACAACATTTATCAAGCACAAGGCTGGCAGAATTACTGCGGTCTGAATTAAAGGACGTATATCTGTCTGACCAGACCTCCAGTCTTCCTCCCTTGGCCAAGGAAGCATACACAAACGTTGAGTCATTTTGTAGGGTGGAGGAAATGTGTGTGTGTGTGTGTGTGTGTGTGTGTGTGTGTGAGTTTGTGTGTGTATGAGGGGGTTGGGTCATGAAAGGAAGTTGAATACCTATTCTGTCCATGGTCCACTTCTTTCTCTCCCTCTCTCACACACGCACGCACACAAACACACACAGACACACACATGACATGTACCCATCTTTCATTACTTAGTCTATTTGATGTAGCCTTTATAAGGATCTACCGGGTATATCTGCATGTGAGCAGCATAGAAGAATTTTAAAAGATAGTGTATATTTGAAAGCAAAGAATACAAATCCTCTGCTCAAAATCCCAACTATAACAGTTTTCCAGTGAACTCAGCTAGTACACAGCCCTCTAGAACACCTAGTCAGGTGCCCTGAAATAAACAAAGCCTGATATCAGGCAAATAAGGCTATTGGCTCTGTAATATTCTCATCACAGCGACAATAAATAAAGAAAAGAAAAAAAAACTCATGTGTTGCAGCTAGCTCACATTCCTATGTTATCTGCTGTTGGAAAGAATGTAATTCAAAGAACAGAGAGAGAAAACTCTGTTGAGAGTGGATGAAGTCTGATGCATGTAGCAACATTCAGGGGTCGGATTTCTCTTTGCTCATTCCCACAAATGCTCCCTGTTCATCCAACTGACAAGATCACACTGCACATACTCATTAAAAATGAAGTTGAAGCTCAAAAAATATAACAAATTGTCAGGTAGACAATTGAGATATTTGTAACTGAAACTGCTCGGAAATATTCCTGTCTTTTTGCTATGTATGATTTTAGAGAAAATTACAGTAACTTCTGGTTGGTGCAAACAAAAGACGAACACTAAGAAAAAAAACTTTTTTGTTGCTAGAGATGAAAAGTTATTATTTTGCCGTCTGATGTATCTGGTCAGAGTGACAATGGTTTGATTGTTGTGCATTATCAGGTGGGTCATTCTCTGAGCATGAAACAGAAACAAAACTATCCACTATCAACAGTGTTTCAGTGAAAACTACTCCAGGCATTTTTGATAGGGAAGATTTGAAACATTATTTTTGGCTACCCAAGAAGCCTACTTTCATGTATCACATGCCATAATAACAGTGACCCCATCACTGTAGTCATCTCCAATAGTTACTGCAAAAGTTACTTTTCATTTTTTCCACAGGCAAGCTCTGTTGTATCAGTAAACATCTAGTTAAGTTACTCTCATGATATCTCATGATATGCCTTTGTGTGTTCACAATCAAAGAGGCAGAGAATAAAAAGTAATTTGGGAAAGAGGCTGTACATTTCTTTACATGCCATAAACAGAAAGCTGGAGGAGTTCACAACCCTTTTATTACATCAAAATATGAGGAAGTGTTTTTTTTTTTTTTACCTGAAGTTCCCTAAAGAAAATACAGCTTCTGGCCCAGTCCACGATGGAGAAGAGTGTCTGGTCAGCCATAAGACAGAACAGCCTGAATGAGCTACCCCTCTCCTGCTTTGCCCGACTGTTCTGCTCCTGGTGCAGGTAAGTCACCACCTTCAGCCTCACCTGGGCCTCGTCCATCTCACAGTGCAGCAGGTTGGAGATCAGCTGCGGGGGTGTGACGGGAGGCAGGCTGGAGGTTTGTGGAGAGCCCGGCAGGCACCCCTCGGAGTAGGTGTACCCCAGTGGAGAAGCAGGAGAGCAGGTGTACAGCTCAAGGTACTCAGCCTTGATCGACCTGGAGGGGTACGGGGTGGTCGCATACTGGTATTGCCCAGGAAAGGGGCCACCATGGCTTTGAAGGGCGACCCCCAGAGAGGGGGGGCAATATGGGAGGACATAGTCACAGTCTAGGGGAGTTAGAGGAGTGAGGGACCCGGAGAGCCCCTCTGGAAGGCTGCTTTCCGTTTGAAGTGCAGTGGCCAGAGGAGGACTTGGCTCAAGTTTGAAGTTGCTAACATGGATCAGGGCTTTCTTCTGCTGCTTCAGTGCTCTGTCACGTTTGTACATGGGCCCAAATTTATTCCTTCCCCCTCGCATCCGGTCAGCACGGACCGCTAATGAGAGAGAAACAGACAGAGAGAACAAGTGCGTGAATGTAAGTGTGTGTGTGATTCATGTCATGTACTGGACTTGAAGAAAATACATGATACCAAATTATATTGTTAATGGATGTTTCAGTCCTAGCCACATGTTTTCTAAATAAGGACAAATATGCAAGATATTTGTTATTGTAACCACAAAGATTAGGAAGACCCAAATTAAGAGAAAATCCTGTTTTTGGCAAGATCCCAGCACAGTTCTCAACACAAACATGCAAATAGGAATCAGCTTGCCTAACTTTGACTGAACAAGTCTAATGGCATTACATGTTAGAGGTTAAAAGGAGGAAGCCTTTTTTTCAGAGACTGATACAAGTAACACATTTTAATTGTTACAGCCTTAAAGTTAGATAATCTAATATGAGGTTTTTGTCAAAAATGGCTAAAAACTAGTGTTCAGAAAGTTAGGTATGTGTCATTTCTTTGTGGAAACAGGTGTTTTTTGTGCTACTGCCTGGGAATCGCAAGTACCATAGATTACTTCCAAGATATTTCCAACAAGGAGGAAATTTATGGGTGGTGGATAAATTTATAGTATCAAAATTCATCATTTTTACTCAAGCCACAGAAAACCAGTCCAATGTTTCATTTTTGTATTTTGTTAGTAGTTTATATAACGAATAATATTGAAATAAAATAAATAAAAATAAAACCTTAGTATTTAAGATTATAATTAGGTTATATTATATAAGTGACTCGTTAAATCTGTTCAACAAATAAAGATCTACAAATTAATATGACAATATAACCTACCTTCTAATCTCATTCCAACGTTCAAGCACTTTTGGAAGCGACAAAATGGACATCTCTTCCGTTGGGTTTTGTCAATTCTGCAATTCTGGCTTTCAGCGCAAGTGTATCTCTTATTATTTTGAACAGTCCTCTTGAAAAATCCCTGTACGCAAGACATAGAAAGATAAAGCAAATAAATGCATTTTAAGAAATGGCCCATTTCGTGTGTAATGTAAAGATCAGTCATTTAAAATTACCTTGCAACTTTCACATGTCAATAAACCATAATGATATCCTGAAACCTTGTCTCCGCACACAGGACAGAGATCTTCAAACTCATTGCGGCTAAGCTCCATCACCTTGCAATATCGATCTAAGAAAAAAAAACGAATTACCAAACTTGATTTCATAATTTCAGTTCAGATCGTTTATAGATCTGACAATCAATGTATCACAAAAATAGGTAGCCTATAATAAAATCTAATGAAGTTTGCCCAGATAAATGTAGTCTATAGCCTTACATCGAAAGGAATAAAATAGAACATTTGACAGTTATGTGACTCAACAAGGAGCAATAAACAATATTAAAATAAACAGTTATGCTATGCAGTAATACAAACGAATTAGCTAATATTTCCCAGCATACCTGCGAGATTATAGGCCTATGTATTGTGGTTATCCAGGAAATATAATCCTTGAGAAGGTTTTGAACGAATATCTGGCACAACACAAAATACACTGTGCACTAATCGCCGCGCCGCACGGCATAGATATTGCTCATCTTCACACTGGCAGCTTTAATAGTGTGCGCGTCTAATGTGTCCCAATGTGTCCATGCCCCTCGTGCTCACAAAGGTCACAACTGCCCACGTATATGCAGCCTGCCAATCACCTCCTGTAATAGGAGGACTCTGATGATTTCCCCCAGAAAACAAAGTAGCCTATCGAAATAGGCAAACAGAGCCGAGTAAAATATCCTGGACTGTGCGCGATTAACCAATAAACTTTCCGAAACCTTGACGAAAAGTCGCTTAATCGCCGAGGCCCTAACAGTGTGCACGAGTTCACATTAGAAATTACTTTTGAAATATCAAGTGGCTCAGGAATACAGAATTATCAATGCAGCTGTCAAGTGTATTAGCCTGTACCCTTCAATGACTGCACATCTACGCTTTATATGATATAAGGTGATGCAGTATATTATGGTGCATTATTTAGGCTACTCTAACAGTAACATCCTGAAAAGTTCTATATTTACATATTTTTTTAAGCTTTGAAATCATTATACTGTCTGAAGTTATTATGCGTTAAATGTTTTGTTTTGCCAAGAATACAAAAACTGATGCCAAACCCACATGCTGTTGTGTTTATAGACTCGCTGTCGTGAGGTAGTTTGCTTAGTTTGTTGCGAATAGTTTAGATTTACCTTGGAAGCAGCATGCGTCCGAACAGAGGCAAAGTACTGGAGACTTTTAACGCAAAAATGAAATGCAGACTCCCAAACCTGAATCACGTACGTAGGACTACAGTCTGACAACAAAAATATCCGTGAAAGTAATGGCAGTCTTCTACTCAGTAAGGGGCACTGTAAGACATTCTTTTTTTAATGGTGTTAAAAGGGCTTACATTGGTCCATCTTTCCCCATGTGACGTTGTAATGCAGACTGGGGTATACTAAAATGGTGTTGTTCCTCAGTAATTATGCTATAGTAGGTTTTTATTCATAAAATAGATACAAAAATGGCCTGTTTGAACAGCTTGATACATTTCTCTGAGATAATTGTTTTATGGTAGTAGAAAAGAATGAGCTATGCGTATGTTGCAGGCGTGTTATCCCCTTGATTTTCAAATTGCTGTCACATTCGGCTTTGTAAATCCTGTTGAAACATTGAGACAAGTAACATAACAGACCTATCATCAACCTAAAATATTAAAACGATCAGAGGGAGCTCATCAACACAGACACATACTGTAGGCTTGTGCTGTGTGACCTCAGGGGGCTTTTGTTTTACCTCTTTGTTATGGCTGCACAGTCCCTGATTGACTACCACAAGTACTTTTCTCCGTGGCTCTGGAGATATCCCAGTGATGTCATGGCTTTGTGTGAGTGAGCTCCATGTTGCTTTGTCTTCAACATTTTTGCTTGCTCTGCTGGAGGAAATTTGGTAAACCATAGGCTCTAACTGTTGCAGTGTGTGTGTGTGTGTGAGAGAGAGTGTTTCTTCCTGAGCGCATGCCAGTAACATATTAGTGGAGGTATTGTATTGAAAAAAAAATGTTGCAATGGCTTGGTCCTACCTCTCCAAATCTTAGTTCATTCTATATATTTCCACTGATGCATCTGAATTTTCAACACATGGATCATAGGCCAGTTATTGAGCACTGGCCCAGAGAAGAGTTTATGAAATCAGTCTTGGTCTCAGCCCTGGAATCTACATTTAGTTGGACACAAATGTATTTTAGTCAATGCAATTATGTCTTTTTAGTTGGGACACACAATGATGTTATGAATGACTGCCTAATACTTGAAAAGTGAAAAATAGCTTCACTCCAGCATCCGACTACACATAACCTTTACTGGACAAAAGACAGACATATGACTACTAATAGTTATTTTTCTGTTATTGTTATTATTATTAAAAATCATTTATTTAAACTCTTTCTAAAGATTATTCATTCCACTGTGTTTTTATGTAGTATTCTGTACACTTTTGCATGACATGCTGCCCCATCCAGTCAGTTAAATATAATTTTAAATTGAGGTTTTATCACTCAGTTCTAAATATGAACAAAAAATATTCTGTATAGGTCTATATAAATCAATAAATATCTCAACTACAAAAAAAAACAAAAAACAAAAAAAACCCATAATAACTTGCCTGCTAAAAACGTATAAGGAATTTGTGTTAAAATGGTCGGGCAAATGAAGAAAATGTTCCAGTGAGGGACACATAACAGTGCTATGGGAAACAGTGGAGAGTGAGGCAGCATGTACAGTTTGCTGTGCCCTTGGAGGGAGGATACTGAGAACACTGATAGCGGCCTTTATTAGTCTTTATATTTAAAACACATACTTGTATTTTGGCAGATTAGTTGATGACATTGCAAACTATGGAAGAAAGCCTGACACATTTCCGAGCCATTGCAAAAATGCAGTTGTGTTATTGTGTAATATCTTTTAATGTTTGCAAAAAAACACACATACTTTTGCTTATGTACCAATGAATTAATAACAATTTATATAATTTAATTAGAAATTTCAAGCAGAAGTCAAACTGTATAGGACATGTGGAAACACAGACTAACCCTGTTGATGTTCAGTTATGTGTTATGAAAATCTGACTCTTTCTTGCAAGGCCTCAAACCTCTCTCTAACCTATATGCACAAATGAGTGATGTATGTAATATACATTACATATTTACACATGTGCACATGTAATTGCATGTGAAAACAACAAAAAAAAACAACATCAACAAAAGTCAGTGCTGTGGGTATCTCTATTAGTAGGCCTACTTCCTTTTAAGAGCCCTGAGAAAAGCCACTGGCTGAAATGTCTGCTCGGTTATTCTCACGGTTAAATAAATAAAAAAATCCTTTTTGTAGACGTTGTTGTCTTATGCACAGTGTGCCACCTACTCCCACTCCTCTCTACTTCCTTTTAAGAAGAATATACTGGAATGGAAATATGCTGCAGATAGAAGCACAAACAAGCCATTTACAAACAATTTTAGCATCAATGTGTTCACTTATGATATCTTAAAATGAATTTCATTTGTGAAATCTTGAATCTTTTTTCTCTCTGTGTGTGCCTCAACACTGTCTTCCTGTATGGGCAGGACAGATCAACTGTTGAAGATTGAACAGCCTTGATTTGAGAAGAGCCAATCTCTGTCCACTCCGCCCTCATCCTTCTCAGGCGTGTGTGTGTCCTCTGGGACACGCTCCTGGAGTGTGTCGGCTACAGGTGTGGTCTGACCCCTCCAACTACAGATCTCTCTCATCTCACTACCCTTGACCCACAGGGGAAGAGGGAAAAAAGCCATATCAAGATACAGCGCTTTCAAAACCTGCCATGCCGTGATACACACACACACACACACACACACACACACACACAGACATACATACACGCAGACACACACTCATAGCAAGGCCTTGGCATGACACTGACAGTAACTTCAAGAACTGTTTGTGCATGATGTTGGTAAGAAATAGAAAGAACTATAAATAGTTTGAAATAAATTTAATATTAAAAATGGTAGTAAGAAATAGAAACTGCCTGGGTGACTTATCTTGTGCTTTAGACTTAAAAACATACTGTACATTTGTTTTTAACAACAAATCTGGTTTTGGAATTTATTTCAAAACAGACAAATACCTTAAGTCCTCAGATGTTGAGCTCTGGCTTGTATGCATTTATCTACTAGAGACAGGGATACTATGCTTTAAACTTGATAACACATGTTCAAAGAGGACACTAGCCTTTGAGCGTGTTGAAACCTGGAGTGAACCTCACACTATGCATTTCTATCCATCTCAAACTTTACTTCCTGTACACACACACACACACACAAACAAACATGCACACGCACACACACACACACACAAACACGTGCACACACACACACACATACGTGCACACACACATACTCAAGATAGTTATGGTAATTAATACGAGTGTTAAACAATTATTATCCATACCATCATGCATCAAGCTGCCCTAACTCTCTCCCTCTCTGTCTCACACACACACACACACAATGAACTTTCAACCCAGTGAAATAGAACACATCCGGAGCCTTGAAGAACAGTTTGCATGGAAGAGTACTGGAGCTGAAGGCCAGATAGGAGAGTGGTGGAGGGAATGGCATCGGAACAGAGGAGGGAGGAGGCAGAGGGGTGGACACTATACCTTTGTGTGCTGTTGAGAGGATCTGGGAATCCTTGGGTTAACTCCAACCCTAACCCCAGCTCTGATAAGGGCTGTGCCTAAGCCCACCATGACTTCTATGTCATTTCTGATGACATCCAATCCAACATCTCAGTTATGCAACTCTATAGCGTAGCTCTTGCCCTTCAAATTGGATGTATCCTTTTTTTTATTCCACAAGGAACATCAACAGTTTACCAAAGTGTGTATAAAATCATGTAACTGATGTATGTATCGTAGGTCATGTCTTCCTCTGTTTACATCTGAATTGTAATATTTCAACATTTCTTGTCCTTTGCAGCTCTGACATTAGCAAACTAATAAAAACATTGACCAAACTTACAGTAGAGCATAGCCCTCATAAGCAGGAAAACAAGGTGCTTTATTCCTGGGCTATTTGTATAGTCTGCTAAGGTATGCTAGTGTGCTAACGTGTGGTTTAGTCTGCTAAAGTGTGCTTGTGTGATCATTTGAATAGTGTGCTTAGATGTTCTTAGCTCACGTGTTTGTCAGGACACTTTTAGAATTAAATTGTAGATTGTCTCATAAAAGGGAGAATAAGTACATTAAGTGATGACAAATTTCACAGTTTCACAGTTGCGTAAGATTCACATTTATTTGGATTCAAGTTCTACCACATTCTAAACATGCTTCAATAATACATGGATCATTCTTTACAGGTAGTTCAAGAGGAACCAGAGATTCAAGCTGACAACATGGAGGAAAGACTGGCCTTTTTAGGTAAGATGTTTCTGTCAAATCTGTTTTATAAAACAATAACCTCATGTTGTCGGCGTGAATCCCCGCTCATGTGGTTTGTCTGAGTCCTTCACATTTCCCATTGTGGTTTGTGTGAAATATCTCTGTGCATCCAGAGAGATGGTGAAGGACCAGACAACACCGCCTGTTAAGGTCATATTTCTGTCACATTAACATTTCTAATGATAGTCCTTCAAAAAACCAATCAGCATACCCGTAGCGGTCAATAAAACAACAAGAACAACAACAAGAACAACAACAACAACAACAAACTGATTGGCTTTGAAAGTGTCTTAGCATTAGGAGATAAACAGAAACACATCATGAGTTCACAGAGAAATGAATTGTGCTTGTATACATTCGAATCGTTTTTTCCTCTACAGAATGAATAATGCCATGTTGAGTTTAAATCATTCTAGTCAGAGCCTAGTGTAAAATTTTGAATTTGCTGAAAGTAACATTCTTCTGCACAGTCAAAATGTCTGGATGATTAGAATGGCATACGTGTTAGATATGGCAGATGAAAACAAACAATGGAAAGCAGTTTTGGTTCAGACTGAGGTAGTTTTGCTTTTTTTTTTTTTTTTTTTTTTTTTAGCTTTTAAGAAAATGATTAAATGTTCCACGACAGAAACATATACAGCACTGATTCCATGTAAGCATCGGAGAACACTTTCATGTTCACGGAAAACATGCAACATGATGACACACAAAAGGAGGTAGTTTCAATGTTGAATGTTCAAATAAAAATAGCTAAACAAATTTAAGCTCTACAAAGACACATGTAAAAAAAAAAACGTAACAAAGAAAACATGTAAAACTTCTTTTTAAAAGCGTGTGAGTGGTTTTAGGGATGAAGTAGGGTAAGAGCAATGGTTAAAGCATTGCAACATTAACTGAACGTTAGATGCTTTAAAACCCATAAGCCCCAGTGTTAGGTTTAAAGGTCATGGTGGTCAGTAGCAAGCACCAGCAAAGGTCAGAAAGAGGTCACTCTAACAAGCGTAACAATCCCTGAGAGTTAGAATCATCCTCATCAGAAAAAAAACCCTTTATGAAATAGATCAGGCTGGGAACTAAAACACTTTTCACATCTCAAACATGAAATGAAAACAGAGCATTACAAGTGATACATATTAAAAGGGTTTATAAAAATAGGTGGATTACCTGAAATCTATCTGGCACATATTCTTATCATTAAGCAGTGTGTACTAGAATTGTGCTTGGAGTAAAGTTGCTTTACTAGATTCTGAACAGCAGACAATTGCCAGTTAGGCTTGAATACTTTTAACTGCATCAGCTACCAGGGCTTGATAACATCCTCAACAATCACAATAGCACAGCGTTATGAATACTGTATACACTGTATATTTGGTGGCCCAGGTCACTTCAAGGTAGTGTACGAAATTATGAAGGAACTTCAAATACTTTTGAACATATCAAGAGGTATAAACTGATCTTAACCAGAGAAAAAGCAGAAAAACATGGAATCGTATCAAATAACACAATAAAATTATGTCACATTGTGGGGATGTATGAACTCAGATGAATTTGTGTGCAGAACATTATTGACTATAAAAAGTGATTAAAAAGATTTAGAAAGCAGCCATAACGCAGGAAGCTTAAGATGGACTAAGCCGAGTACTTGTCCTCTCTAAACATGCATATTTTCAACGCTCCCTACTCGTCATTGTCTGGTGCAAATTGTAAACATTTTCATTTTTTTCCATTCATTTTTGGAATGTTAACAATGATAACGAGGAATTTTATCACCATACCTAACAAAGTTGTATGCTTCAGTAAACCCAACAGCTAGGTTGCCATATTTATAGTAAGACAGTGGCTGAAGATATCGATAGTGTGATGAATCTCTTTGGGTAGCAAGGTGATTTTGATAAGTCTTGAAAAAAATGTAACCTGATAATCACAATCTCACAAAACACCCTGAAAATAAATCTCCTTCCATACAATCAAAATAAAATAGTAATCAAATGCCAAAGAAAACAAAAACACTTACTAAAAGGACCTACAATGTCCATGTTTCTACAACTACGAAATCTTGTCGAAAGTTTGTCAGTATTGTGATGCCTGAGTAACTGTGAAATAAAAAAATAACAATAAAATTGGTACATTTTACCCTGTTTAAAGAACGAGTCCAACCACTGGTCCAACTGCGGAAGCTAATCTTCATCAGGGTAAGACATTTTCTTCATTGAATATCTGTGTAACCCCAACCCCCCCCCCCCCCCCCCCACCCCCCACCCCCTTCAAACCCCAAAACAAACAACAGCAAAAAACAGGCCAACTAGGGTGTTGGGGTGATTAGAGTATGTAGTATGATACCTGTAGGTCCAAAGTATGCATAGAAAAGATTTCAATAGGGGTTCCCCACTAACTAGTACCAGCCCGGTTTGGTTCAGGTCGGTTCTGCTCTACATCAGTTTGCTTTCTGACCTACTTTTCCACTACGATTACGTCGAAGTATTGCCTTAACGTAAACGGTTGCTATAGCAACCAAAAATTCAATTTGTACACGTCATCATTTTGTATTGGTTCAGGGTGCTTGAAACCTTGGTCAAGGTAGTTAGTGTTTTCCTGTATCTGAAGCAGCAGCTGGACTGGACCTTGCTATTCCAGCTGTGGTTGTCTACACCTTCATCAGTTTAAACGTCACATATCTGTGAGGGTGAGAGTTTGCATAACACTGATGTTCAACAAATGAACATGAATTAAAAATTATTTCTTATCAGTCTACGATTTTAAAATCAGCCACATTATTCTAAGGAGGTGTAAACCACTCTGTAGTGCAGTAGATGTAATAGATAGATAGATATATAGATAGATTGAGAGAGAGAGAGAGAGAGAGAGAGAGAAAGAGAGAGAGAGAGAGAGAGAGCAGTACTGTGTCTACTGGGCTGTCATGCAAATACACAAGCAGTTGCTCACAGACACTACAGTTGGCTAATGAATGGCTAAATCCACTAGTTTGTAGATAAGTTAATATGAGGGTTACTTTGAGTAGACTATGGAATTGCATTACAAGCACAGAGAGAAGGTACCTGAATAATGGTACGATCACATTCCTGAGGTAGTATTTCATTAAATCAAAAATATAATTTTACATAGTCAAAACTAGTTCTAACAATGGCAACACCGACACATTTTACAGTCGAATAAACACGTGTAAACTCTGAAAAAAGATGATTTTTTTGTGCATTTGTTTGTAACAGAAGCATTTGCACAATGTGGATCAGTATACATTCAGCTCTGTCAGGTAATAAATATATAAAGAACAAAAGAAACATATAGCTGCTTTACACATTCTTTAGATGTCAAACACTTCACAACCTCATCCTCGATATCGCTGATTCGATATCAAACGAAGACCTCCAGGGTACCATTGTGCTGTTGAATATGAGGACGTGTCATAGCCCCCTTAGTTGGCAGGGGCTGTTCCCTTTGGGGGACACGGGGAGGAACCTGTGCGGTACGTGCCGTTCAAACTGGACTTACAGGAGTGCAAGACTGCTTTGAACAGCAGGGGCAGCTGCTCCAGTGGGATGTTCACTAACTTCCCTGAAACACAGGATTGGGCTTTTCAGTTACGTTTCTGTCGAAGGCACAGGACAGGACAGGGGAAGGAAAGCCAGGACCGTTAACAAGACTTACCGGCGATGCAGCGAATCTCGGGCAAACACATCATGATCTCCGGGAAGCGTTTTGGCTGGTGTGGGTACTTGCATTCGGTGAAGTCCTGACACACATACCAGTACCTTTTATTCAGCTGCTCCAGCTGGGAAACACTGGTGACACCACGGATATCTGCGGGTGGAGGCATCGTTCAGAGCAACGTTAAAGCTTAGAATCACATAGTGGCCCACAATCTGACTGCAGTCTGTAGATATACAACCCAAATACAGCACGCGCCATAATCTCTCATTGCCATTCTCAGGCAACTTTTTAAAAGCTGCGAATAGGGTTTCCCAAATCCTATTTATCCTGTACCGTTTCAACCGTTAATATGCATTGTGACTGAAAGCAGTAGTGTGACGACAGTTGTCTGCACCGGAAATATGTAAAGGATGTTGTTCAGAGTAGCTTGGGTTGGGTACCTTGGTTGAGGAAGTTGATGGCTTTCATGCAGGCGTATTCTTCATTGCTGACCTTCAGTTGGTGGAACTTGCGGAAAAGATATATAAGCTTCTCCATTACCTCCATCCCCTCCTCACTGAATCTGTTTATGTTCACACACATCAGACGAGGACCAAAACACATATAGAATCATGACCTTGTGAACTTAATGACCTATTCAACCACAATATCACACATTGACTATGCTAATTATGTTAGTGGATGATTCATGTGACCACACGCACCAGCAGAGGACCAGAATCATGACCTTGTGATTGTAATGACCTATTCAACCACAACATTTGATTCTACCTTTACCTTTTGATTTGATTCAACCTTTCTTGCTGTTAGACAGTAATCCATTGTCACTCAACACCAGTGCAACTACTAGTGCAGGCAAAATAGTCAACACTATCACACGTTTTGATAATTGATCATCTTAATAGATGATAATATCAGACATTAACAATGCTAATTATGTTAATGAGTGATTCATGTGACCCTTTGATCACATGATGAGGGCGGGGTGTGGTGCACAGTGCACACCCACAGGTTAGGAGAAATACAACTCCAGTGGGACATAGTGGGAGTTTTATAGTGGGATGGCCGTGGTTTATTCGAATCTTGAAGCCACAGACTAGACTAGTCAGCAAAGTTGTTATCACACTCGGTGACATATTTACGACTTAATACTGGCCCTCTCTCACAGTGGCCGTCAGACGTAACAGCCATTTTAGGCTCTGCCTGTCCAGCCCAGAATACTCCTGCACACTGGCCTTCCCTCCAAAGAGAAGGAATCCATTTGAACATCTGTTTTTCCTCAGAAGCACATACACCAACTAAGCCGACTGTATATATACTAATATAAAATATAGTAACTGACAATGTTTACGTTTCAAAATGTGATCGCTTAAGGTATTTTGCTGTAGACATACTTCAGATTTGAGGTAATGAAACAAGCAACAAATATCAGCTTCACTGTATCTTCGTATCATTACAGGAAATAAAGGTTAGACATTACTGTGACAAGAGTAGTAGGTGAAGCCAACACACACTGAAAGTTGCCATTGCTTTGCTTTGAGTAAATTTAACTTAAGCACACTAGATTCATTTCCATTCTGTTTGGCTACAACTACAGTATGTACAACATCTCTAAATAGCCCAATAACCCTTGATATCCTTTTTCCTTTGTTCAGACTACAAAAAACTCAAATTTCAGTTTTCTTGGTGGAGATTGCGGACCCTGCCGCAAAAGTCCTTGACTATGGGCCTAAAAGAAGAGGCAAGGTCAGACTCCAGGAGTGACGACGGTTCCTGACACATAACTGTTCTCGTTTGTACAGGCCTTGTCTCTGATAGGAGTAATTCAACTAAGGTTGGTTTTACACTTTTGTGCACATGTTTCAAGCCCTCAAACTACATTATCATATCGACTTGTGCTTGTGCACGCATACCTCCTAGAGTTTTGTTAACGGACATAATGCATCACACACACACACACACACACACATAGGAAATCAAAGAGACAATTCTGCACAATTCTGTCACTAGACCTTTTTTAGGCAGAGTGAAAAAAGAAACTCAAAAAAATATATATTAAAGAAGAAAGAGCAGCACTTCCACTGCGCTCTCTCTAACACTGAAGCCTCTGCCACTCACGCTTGCAGTTCCTCATCCGTTGGCGTGTACTTGGCGGTGATGTGGGCCAGGTCTCCCAAGACTTGTGCACTGTAGATGGTCAGGCAGGCCAGCAGAATGAGCTCCTGCCAGGTGGAGCTGAGGAGGCAGGTGTAGTCCTCGATGCTAAGCTCACAGAAGAAGGGCAGCTTTTTGATCCAAGCGATTTGCCTGAAGAGCAGTTCGTCAGCCAGACGACACAGCAAAGCAAACAGCTCCACCTGGGTTACCCTGTACCTGTGTGTGTGTGTGTGTGGAAGGGGGAACATTATAGGATGGCATTTTTGGTGTGTTGAGTGAGTTGTTCATTTCATGTTATCACGTTTTCTACTTCATGTAAAACCTTGAAACTCTGTGATTTCTCTGTGATGTGTGCTTTGAAATGTGCAATCTCAGCATTGCTTGAAATGCAATCAGAATGCAATGGAGTTTGAAACTCTGTGTAAGTGTATAAGAATGTCAACCTTCCACCCCCTCTTAGGTTCTTTTCAAACCCCTTGTCTTTATTATCACAATGACTATGCTGAAACTCTAACTACTAGCTATTGCTAATGCTAACAAAAGCGAGGATCGTACCCTTCCTCGATGAGCATGGGTGTCCCTAGCGGGGCTAGCTCCTCTGCAGCCACCAGTTGGCTGATGAGAGTGTGGGATTGTGGGTAGAGGCTCCGTGGTTGCGTGGCGTAGCTGAACAGATGCGGGAGAAACTGGTAGTGGGTGGTCATGGCGTTGCCGATGTACTGGTCCCTCAATGCAGTGGTGTAGCCATTCATCTCTATAGAGCGACTGCAAAACAGAATTTTTTTGCAAAAATGTGGTGAAACATTGACTTTCTCTTATTCATGTTTAATTGACACAGCACACACAATATGTGAAAGCAAATCCACATCTACATTTTTACAGGTGTATTAATATTGATCTTCCGGAACCATATATGGCAGTAGTGCTCATACAGTGTTTCACCGGCAGTGCGGTAAAGAAAGGGTCAAAAGGTCAAAACCTACATAGAGGATAAGGTGGACGCAGGGGACGGTTGGTTGCCCTCGGAAACGCCGTTGCCAGGGGAACTATGGTCACTGCTGTCACCATTGTTGCTCCAAGTGTGTTCCGGCATATTGGCCTCCTCCTTGAACTCCTGTCCTGACATGATCCTTTCGATCTCCTCATCAGATATCTGGTCGGACGAGGTGGAGTAAAACAGACTATTAAAAAAACGTCTGCCTATTTTATGTAGCCCTAGCCATGATCAGCCAAAATCAATGTTTTTGGTGTGATGATTTTTTTTTTAATAATAATTCTTTTGTCTTCTCTAAATGAATGGAGATTACAATGCAGTTGCCTCAGCTTTTAGCCTTAACAGGACACAACAAAAGCGAGCATGGGCTTTGTACAAGGATTGATTAGACCACAAGGACACACACACACACATACGAACCCACACATGCACACACACTTCAAGGACACACACCACCCCAATGTTAAACTGCTCCTAAGTCCAACCCAAACAGCCCTCACCCCATCTCCTTCACACACATACACACACACACACACACACACACACACAGACACCTGTACCCAAACAGTGATAGCTTGGATAAGCTCTCAAGGTCAAATGTGTCTAAATTGTAAATGTGAGCAGTGAAATTGTGTAGAAAATGAGCAACTTAGACATAGAGCATAAAGTATTTGAGAAATATTATCATCGTGCTTAGTCTGAATAAATGTCACGTGTATCAATAATACTGAAGGATGAACAGAACGATCATCAGAAAAGCTAATATACAGACGTTGTCTAAAAAGCCCACATTATGTTATGGGAAAAAATGAACAGAATGTACTGTTAGGATAGTAGTGTCTCTATAATAATAATTATAAGGTGCTCTGATGTTAGCCAAGACCTACCTGGACTGGCCCAATGCTTTTGTTTCTTCCTCCTGGCATGCCATCTTCTCTGATTGCTGTGACATAAATCAGAAAGGTCATTAGGTCATTAATGGTTCTTTGTATAATATCCTTCTTGTCTTGATAAATTCCATGTAATCAAATACATTTGTTGTATTTTGACATAATATATTTTGCATTATATATTATCTAACAAATAATTTCATTTGTGTATTTCACAACTGAATTGCTCTTGAAAGTGACAGTGTATTCACTTGGTTTAGGAAAAAGGGAGGAAGTTGCTGTTCTCTGTTGCCACCACTAGAGGGTGCAGTGTTTCAAGTAAAGCTCAGTTTTTTTCCCCCCCAAGTATCTTCCATCATTTCTAAATCTTTAAACATTTCTTTCTTTTTACCACTTATTTTCCAAATGTGTTATGAAACACATTTGAAACACATTCATACATTCATGGACTAAATATGACACCTATTTGTTCAATCTGTGCTATGTTTAAATTCACTTTTGTCACAAAAAGTCCCTCTCAAACTTTTTTCACAAAATCCACCTCACCTTTGCGGTTCATGCCCATCTGCAGGCACTTGAGCAGACGGCAGTACTGGCAGCGGTTGCGCTGCTTGCGGGACATCTCGCAGTTCTTGTCGCGGCTGCAGCGGTACACGCGCTTGTTGCAGATGCTGCGCTTGAAGAAGCCCTTGCAGCCCTCGCAGGAGATGATGCCATAGTGCAGGCCTGTGGCTCGGTCGCCGCAGATAAGGCAGGAGCGCTGGTCAGCCTGATCATCTGACAGGAGGAAAATGGAGGAGGAAATGTCACATAATCTCCATTTTTAGTCAAATACTGTGAAAGGGTGTGCTGGGTCTGTATTGCTATTGATTCTGGCTGACAGATGTGTTTGTCTTTTTTCCCAACAGATTTTAGGAAGTAGAGGTAACATATCAAATTCAGAACACCAGCGCTAAACAGGCATCATGAATAATAGATAGACTGGGATGTGTGTGTGTACTGGGATGTAATAGATACACTTTGGTGTGTGTGTGTGTGTGAGTGTGAGTGTGTGAGAGAGAGAGAGAGAGAGAGAGAGAGAGAGAAAGAGACATATAGCCTAATGGGATGTATTATATAATATAAATGTAAAACGCAGTATTAAAAGAAAAAAAATAGCAACAGTGTATTATTGACCCTAATAGTAACTTCTCAAATAGCATCTCATTTAAAAGGTTAATCTTTTGTAAATAGGAAAATAGGAAAATGCTCATTATTCTCACTGGGTAGTTGACAATAAATTGAATTAATGGTTTCAAATGACTATACCTACATATTGAATTCAAAGAAGATACAACAAACATGTTTCCTTTGCAACTTTACATATGTTGCTTTAATAAGTAATCTGAATAGCATAAGCATTTTACTAACTTGTTCATGTTTTCACCTATCTCATGGACCAGTCCTTATACCTTAATTAAAGTTATTTTAACTAAGAAAATTATCATCTCAGTATTTCTTTATATACTTGCCCAGTTTCCTTATCAACTGGCATTGGAATGTTTTAATTTCACAGTTTTTGTCTGTGGGCTCTTTTATATTTTACACAAGTAGAAGAACAATAAAATGACTGACATTCTGTATCTCTTAGGTAAAAACAGTTATAGTACACCAAATATAGTCTCCGATAATGTCCCCCATTTTGGATAAATCTGTCTACATATATCTTAAAATCCTTAAAGGCAATTTAAGAGAGATAGCTCGGCAGTTTGCGTGGATCATGTAATGGAGGACGGGGAGCAAATCTACAAGGCAAAGATAATCTGGGTTTCCAATGCACTGTTGAAACAGATGGTTAACTGATATGAAGATGCAGGAAAACAAAAGTAGTGAGTGTGAGCTCAAAGTCACAGGCAGAGTCGGAGACAGAGACTGTGAGTCCGGGCTCGCATAGACATGCTAAATACAGAGGATTACCATCTAAATAACATTGGCTTTGTACTTACTTACATACTGTAGTATCACAATAGGATTTTGAATGACAATAGAATTGGAGTTTCAGCATAAAGTAGGTGGTTTTGTTGAATGATGGAGAATAGCTTTTTGTCAAGGTTACCGTGGGGCTTAATCTCACGGCCATGCCTTTTTAATTCGCTTTTTGTGGCCAGCATGAAAAGGCAGTGATTTGATTTGTGCAATGTAAAGATGAATACAGCTTAGTTTTTTTCCACAAACGAACAGTAATTAAGGCTAGGAAGAAGTCTAACATTCCTTTGTGTAGGTTTCCCACTTTGTTCTTTTTTTCCTTTTTTTTGTTCCCCAAGTTTTGTCTCCAGTGGGAAAATATTTGGGAAATGTAACATAATAAAAACTCTACAACAATCAAACTAGAATCACATTTTGAATTTTCATAACTAACAAAATAATCTCTTATATCTCAATATCTACAATTCTGATCAATTGGAATCCACACTGAGAACCAAAATGTTGCCAAAAAACGAATTCCTTCCTGTTCCCATTGCCATTTGTCGGCAGCTCACAACAGATGATAAAATTCGGAGGATTTAAGTCAAGTCAAGTCAAGGAATGACAGACTTCCTTCAATGGGAAAACATTGCGACGAAGCTCAGCTTCCCTTATTCACACCACCGCTGCCAAGATTAGCCAAATTTGCCACCCTCTCTTTCAAGTGCATGAACACCATACAAGACTGGGCTTCACACCTTCACACACTTGATCTCAATGTGTTACCTCAGTCACCACTCCTGTCTCCTCCTGGCCTGTAAACACTACAGCTTGACAACAGTTGCCAGGTCAATTACAGTCATCAGGAAAGCAGGGTCACACGAAAGAAAATAAAAACTAGGGAAAATAACAGAGTAATTGAAATAACGTAATCCAAATTTAAACATTATCTAAACAAATTCCTCTAAATTTTAGACATTGGTAACAACTTTTACATTCATGAAATGCATTTATCAGCATATACAGTATCTACAGCCGGTATTGGCATTTTGCTATCAGTTTTACCATGTTATTCATTTATTTTTATCATAGACAGGAGCCCCATAGATTCTTTTCTTTTAAGGACACACAGACATACTTCCATGTCCTTGAGCCCACCCTTAGGACACAATAAAGCCTGCTTGGTTACTTTGGATCAAAATTTGGTTTCTTCTAAAGCTCAACATTTGCCAGAACTTTAAAAAGGACCAACAGAACTTACAAAACAGCTCTCCAAATATTCAGCGTAAAAGAATGTCATTTACATTTTAGTTTTGTCTAATGTCTAATACTGTATTATCTGGGTAATGTTGTCAACAGACCTCCTTAGTGCATCATTTCTCACAGAAACAAAAAGCACTCTTGTTTGGCAACATTACACTTATCTCACTCACCAACCCCCATTGTCTAGTAACACATTTGGATTAGCCTAGATCGGCCTGCACGTAACCTTTCCCTGGCTGCCCCGGCGTTCTTAACTGAGGACTTCGCTTCACTGTGCACATATTTGCCTGATCTTCACCTCTCACGAAGGCGCATTTGTTGACTGAGCAGGCGGAAAGTTCGTTGTTTTTGCTGTTCGCTGTGACTAAGCCCAGAGTGGTGTGCTTGGTTAGGTGGAGGATGGGTTGACGCTGCCTTGAGGAGCCGTCTTTGTCTTACGTTTCCATTACAATCAAGGCAGCTGAAGGGGACTCGGGGGAGGAGGAGGAGGGGAGCCGCCCGCTGCTGTACTTTTCCGCTTCCTCCCCTCCCCTGCTTTTCTCATCTCTGTGGACATTCTTCCTATTTTTTCCCCTCTACCCACACCCTCCTTTGAGAGCATTTACTCACTCTCTCTCTCTCTCTCTCCCTTTCTCTCATTCCAGCTGCCTGCATTCACTTTTTCATTTCAGATGTGCTTAAACTAATTTCCTGATTCCCCTGTATACATGTTTGCCTCCCTTCTTATGGTTTTCCACTCCCATCCCCCATGGTTTTGCATGCATTTGCATACAGTCATATTGACTGTAATTTGCTTACTGATAAAGTAATGATGGATATGCCTCGATCCCAAAGGACCCTCTGTATTAAATGTAAAAAAAAATGGACGATGACCTGGTGAACTTAAAGCCACTATGTGTAGGATTTATCTTCAATTTATCTTCGTCTTTTATTAAAAATACATTTTTTATTTTAAAAATATAATGTAAAACGATGGTAATTACCTCCATGAATAAATTGTAGTGTTCCCGTAAACTTGGTAATTTCATTTATATATAGATGTGGCTGGGTACCAAATGAGAATATCCATTTTGCGCCACCATTTTCAAAATGAGTACCATTGGAAATGAGGACCGTGGGAAGGGAAGGGCTAATGCATTTTATTCAAACGTGCGCAGTATACCACTTCGCCGATAGATGGGAGAAATTCTCATACGCAAAAAAATAAAACTTACACATAGAGGGTTTAAAGTCACTGTATCATATCCTTGGGAACATCTGCTGACACTGTTAATAAAGTGTGTAGCTACATTAGCCATGTCCGACCATTTTGTTTATGGTAATGTTAGCACATTAGACTAAGGTCAGTGTAATAAAACACTAAGCTAGCTTTGCTATGCCTCAGAAACAACTATGATTGTATAGGACTATTGATTCACTCAAAGCAAACCCATTGTTTAGCTGCCATTTGTGGCAACAATTAATCTGATCAAATCAATAACAGATAAGCAATCACCACCCACTGATACATCAAAATATGTACAAACATGATGTGTGACCTATTGATTGTCTCATCTAAAATGAATGACCACATTCAATGCACTTTTCCTGTTACAAGAGTTTTCCTGATTGAGTGTCTTGATTAGCCTGTAACAGATAGCAGACAGCAGTATAGCCACTGCCACCCACCACATTGACACTAAATGTTTTTTCTTTTACTTTCTTATTAATCTGTTAAAGATATAATGCCTCTGAGTCTGTAACAGAAATGACAAACTTTAGGCTGCAACTATTATTCAGGAATTATTCAAGAAATGGGTACATTCACAATATAAAAACGCCTAAATAAAAGGGCACCTCAAAATATGTGGACACTTTTAAATAGTTGTTTATATTTACGTTCTTTATAAAGAAAAAGAAAAATACTAGATATATGGTAGATATTTATGTGTGCATCCAAAACACAACAAACACATAATCAATTTGGGTCTAAATCATTTTTTGGTCACTTGTCTTTGTTCTTATTTCAGATATAAGCGGCAGCTTTTATAGTGTTTAGCTTTAATATATTTGGTTACACACGTCTCAGTGTCTCTGTATGGTATGTCGCGATCAGGTCATTTGAATTTAATGCTTAACCAGATAAATAAATGACCTGACTGTGACTGTATGCATTGGTTACCATTGACGACCAGGATTGTGAGTGGAACTAAAACTAGGTGAACCCATGGAGCTGGTAAAACAGTCATGCAGCAACAAAGAGGTCGAAAGAGACTTCACAAAGAATCAATCAAACTTGACACAGTCAAAATAAATCTTGTCTTTGAAGTGGTATCAAATGTTTTACATTTGTGTTTACCAGAGCCTTCTGTCCTCAGCCTTTGGGCATTACCAGGAGGAACACACAAATACATACATTGGAGAACTGAGGTTTTGACTCAGTGACACACTATGCTGAGTTCGGCTAATTACGGGGAAATTGGAGGAAAGGGTCCTTCGTCTTGATTATAAACAAGCTTAGGCCACGACTAAATTTAGCCAGCATTATGGAACCTTGAGTCCCTGACCTCCTCTAGTGCTATTGATCCCCACACAGCTTTAACCCTCCTCCTCCTCCCCCGTCACCACACACACACACACACAAACACAAAACACATCCCACCCCTTGCCACTCCGCTCCCTCCCCCGCCTATTGGAGAATACCAGAGAGAAGGGACTTCCTGCTTGGGAGAGTGACGAGTTGAGGAGAGCAGCAGAAAGGGAATGCCTGAACCCCTGAAAGAGATAAACTGCACCCCCACCCCACCCCACCCCTGAAACAAAAACACTGGCGTGAGCTGGCCGCTCAATGGGATTATCATGGGGGAGGAGCCACATACAGTAACCTTTTCAGCATTTCTCAATCAGTCATTTTCAATCCTCCACACAATACAATGGGATTGCCAGCTCTTCCCACTGGGTCAAATTCAGCCTTGCTCACAATGCACTGGCGTCTTTACAGATGTTACATTCACAACTCAATCGAGCGACAGCACAGGGCTGGCCAAAGGAATGACCACCATCTTGCAGTATTTTTTGAAGCTCATATCACATACGCGAAGGTCTGATGAGATGTAAAAGCAAACAAGTCATGAAGACAAGTCTTCTACTCTTATGTTCTGGTTTTCTTGGTTAATGTATTGTTTCCTCAAGAGAATCCCTCTTAGCCATGCTTTGAATATTGCCCCCTGAAGTTCAATGTGTAAAACCCTAACATTCCCACTGATAAGCATGTGAACCTAGAAATGTATCTGCCCTGCATATGCATGCAAAGTGTCCTTTTGGAAATGTATTAAATGCTATAAAGTACAAATAAGGTATTTATCAAAGTATGCACCTAAATAAGTAATGTATTTAAGGTATGCTCTTGAACAACAGACCGCTCAAATAGTCCCTACTAACTCCTTGTTAAAGTACCTACAGAACTGTTTAGCCAAGTCAATCAAATGGTATCTGTGACCATGTCCAAGCATATGAACAAGTTCTCCCTTTACAGAGGAGCAGCCATATCAGAAGTGCCAAAAACAGGATTCAGCTAAACTGTTTTTTCATCACACATTATTCTTTCAGGACTTTGTAGTAAATACATCAGATGAGATTAGGTAGTTTACAGGCCCAGACGTTAAAATCTGGTCGTCTTGCTTGAGAGATTGAGAGAAAAAAAAACTGCTGATGTGTGAGCTCCAGTGGTGCCGGGGGTAGGTGGGTCAACAGGCTAGATCTTAACCAGATCTGGTCAGTTCAACTGGCTAGATCCTATTGACCCCCCTCCATCACATCAACCATCCTGCTAGCTTTGCCAGCACACAAAACCTTTTCCAGATGGGCCAGAGAGACACATACCACAGGTCACTCACTAACTCACTGGCACAAAAATCAAGCCAATCAAGTGCCTGCAGGGAGGATTTTTCTAACATGAGTCTGGATTTCTTACAGTATATATGCACAATAAAACATCAGATGTAAGCCTGATCTATATCTGATTAAGATTAGGCATGATATGGTTACCATAAAGAAAAAAATATATGCTCCACTTTGCTTACAATTTAGACATGTTAATTAATAGACATACATACATACATCATTTGTGCAGATGGAATGGTTTCAACATTCAAAAATAGCCTTTCATAGCCAATACCAAAATAATAGGTAAAATACATCCTCAAAGCAATTAAATTCCTAACAATTCACAGAAAGTAGTCATGTCATAAATTTATCCACTTACTGAATGTCTCCTTTCCCCCTCTAAATTGTAAAAAAGAGCCCTTAATTCTGTTTCATGCAACTGTATCGCTGCAATCAAGCAGCCCAGTATCAAGACACACATTTCCAAAATCTACAAATGAGCAAGGCTACATTCTACCACCAGCAGCTCTACAGAGAGCATCAAATCCACTCTTTGAATGGCAGTGTATAATAATGCCTATCGCCTAGCCCCTATTAGAGATAGACCTTTCACATAGATTCACATCAGACTGTGCTAGATTTGTTCCTCATGTGTCTGTGTTAGCATTAGCAGCGGCTCCTAGCTGCCATTGAGAGTAGAATAAAGCAGTTAATCATATTCTAGAACCTTTCCCCATTCTGATTCTTCTCCATCCATCCATTCACATGTCCTACCTTCCCACGCATCCATTTCATGCTTCTCCCTGTCTGCCAGGCTGCCATTCACTTTAGTATCCTCCTCAGGAACAGCTTGGGCCTCATGACTCTCTTTCTCCCCCTTGTCCTGCAGTCCTCTCCTCCACCTCCTGTTCTTGGCTCTCACTGAGCTTCCTCTCGGCTCCACCGCTGGTCAGTTTACAGCCTGGTCACATGACCCAAGAGTTCAAGCCCCGGGGTCACGGCTTGGCTCGAGGTCCAATGGCAGTGAAGGGAGGGGAGGGGGGTTTCTAAATGGAAGTGATAGGCCTATTTTGCAGTGCGGCTAAACAATGCAGCCTCTGCACACATTAGCCCTCTCGTTCTCTGTCCTCTTTTAGCTCTAAAGACCTGGGAACAAATATAGGAGAGAGAGAGAGAGAGAGAGAGAGAGAGAGAGAGGACACTGGGTTAGGGGTGGATCATCTTCATCTTTCAAGTTCCAATTTCAGGTTAAAATAGGTTAGTAAAATAAATAATTAAAAAAAGGATAGATAGATAGAAAGATTGATTGATTTATTATCATGTAGGAAATTCTGGTATCTTTAGGCTTTCACCACATTATGTTTGCCATTTAGTTTACCAAGTTGTTTGGTATGGAAGTAGTGTAGAATGTGCAGGAGGATGCTATGGTAACCCACATGAAAAAGTCTCAGTACAAGTACATTTCCAATGCTGTTTCAGGAAGAGTATGTATAAAAAGGCTGCATATTACAATATGACTTAAAAACAACACACAATACCTTAAAAAGGCAATGTAAGCAGTTTAAAAAGCAGTGCAAAAGCTTAGTCTGTCAAGTATATGATATTTAGGAACAGTAAAAAAGATGGGATAGAGCAGGGTGGGCTGTCTTAAGCCAGTAAGAATCCAGTCTTGGTAAAAAAAAATAAAAAAAAGAAAGAAAGAAAGAAAATGAAAAAAAGAAAGAAAGAAAAATAAGAGAAAAAGTAATGTCTGAACATGTCTAAGTTCTAACATCTATTGAAATCAGTTGAAGGCTGATGGGGACTGGTTACTCAACTGGATAAACTAGCTGCCCTTTACAGAGTCGTACGAGATCAAGTAATTATTCATTTTATTGTTTGCAATCAAGCACTGTGCTTTTTTTTCTGGGCGTTTAAGACCAAAGTGATCCGTTAATGAGCTCTTTTCCATGCACTGCATTCTCAGCAGCCACTATTACTGTTCTTTGACCAGTGAAAGAAAAACAAAACAAAAAAAACAACAGTGTCCGCTCACACTGCTGTCCAAACACAGGAGCACTCTCTAAGAACCCTCTAAGAACTGTTGCATCTCCAGATTGCTCCCAATCCCAGAGCCCCCACCCCCGACCAGTCTAAACCAGTCGTGCTCTCCGTATAGTGACCGCCACAGCACCTTCCCCGTGAGCTCTCCAGCTCCGAGGTCAAGGGTCTCCTCCCTCTGACACTGCCCCTGCACTAACTCTAATGACCACCCTCTAGTATGTTACACATAAGAGGCTTTTCACATTCAAAAGCAACAGGGGAGTCAGGCAGGGGGGAAGGGAGAGGTACAGTGTGTGTGTGTGTGTGTGTGTGTGTGTGTGTGTGTGTGGGGCTGGGGCTAAAGATAGGTGATGGACTTTGTCATGTAGCACTAGGTTTTGATGGGTTTGCTCAAAAGGTAAAAAAAAAAAGCTCAGTAGGCACTTCATTTGCGTTACAGTCTACCTTGAGTTTCTGCTGACTTGAGTTTTTTTGTTTGACAGAATATTAGCTTTTTCTTTCATGATTAATTGTTCCCCCCAATGGGAAGCACTTAGGCTACCTGAGTGTTTTGGGTTTCAAATATGTCAGATGTGTTAGCTGTACAAAATACACTTCACAAATACTTACAAGTAAAAGGTATTAGTTGTTGACTATAATACTTCTTACAACAATAACACAACAATAATGGTAAACCATCTACCATCTACCAACCATCATTTCACAACCTTAAAAATATGTTGAAAGGTCTCTCATGAAATCAATATCTGACTTGACCAAAGACAACTTTCAACCCTGTGTTTCCAGAGACGGTGACCTTGTCAATGTCACTTTAGGATAAGGTGGTTTATGTGTGGGAACTTGTTTAAGCTCTTTGACAATGACATTGTTGACCCGACTATTGAAACAAGACATACTTTGAAGTTTGGGTATATCAAGGACATTCAGCCATTTTTAGCTTTAGTTTTATGTGACTGATTCAGTATTCAAACCTATTTAGAACATTAATTTACATTTCTGAAATGGATGTAGTCAGAACAGCTTAACATTTTGTAAATTCAGTCTGACTAATCTAAATAATAACTAAGAGAATAGCCATTCACACCAACAAGCACACCTAATTTGTTATTGATGCCATTACGTCTTAGTTTTGCTTATTAAGACACAACAGAGAAGAAAATCCCTGTCTTTAACTGCATTGTGTCTATTGTTTTGACACATCTCTGGATGATAACAGGAGAAATTTACAAACCTGAGCAACCTTCTAGGCCCCTTAGATTAGTTCCCAATTGCATTGCATTGGTGAGCGGGGTTTGCCATATGGTGCAGGTCACGTCTGCTGGACTACACAGTCAATCACAATTCAGCTGCATGTTATTTTGCCACTCTGTTGATGCTCTTTCAAGCATACATACATGTACATGACTCATTTAAAAGTATACACATGTATGAGTATGGAAGTAATATTATTCATACATTTACTTATATATTCAAACATTTAGACATGATTTAAGTACTGAGTAAATTGAGCAGCCTAAATGTCTGTCTGTTGAAAAACAAACACCATGTAGATCTGTGTGTCAGTGTGATATTTGTGGCTAAATTATCAAGAAATCTAAAAATAAATACTCTAAATTGCTCTAATTACTATAATTTACTATAATGTATCATTTATATTTCAGGACTTTTGTGGTCAGTCAAAAATGCCATTAAAATGTTAATCTATCTGCTTTATCCTTCATATGAAATTCCTGCTAGTTTTACAATGATCATGACAATGTAGGCCTAAAATGGTTGCTTTGGGTGGCATTAGGCTAAGCTTATCTTGGTTATACATACACACCAATGCCAAGAAATGAGCAGTTGCCATAACCACTGTGTTTCAATTAGAACCCACAAGGGATACAAGGGACATGACCTCCTATGTCATTCTTAATAAGTGATCAAACTAGATGAGCATAGATTAGCCTGCGGGGGAGACACCATATGTCATCCTTGACCTTGGCATACAACCTGTGAACGTTTGAGGCAGATTTATTTTTTAAAGCCTCAAAGTCAGAGTAGGCACAAAATCCTTTATGCTACAGTAGCCTACTACAGAAGAGGCCCCAAAAAGGGGGTCAAGGATTATGTTTGGATGTCTTAAGTTAAAACAATATATTTGTCAATCAGTACCTCATTGGCGAATCAATAGTTGTCATGATGTTCTCAAGAACTGTGAATTATAGGCATGGGTGAAACTAGACCGGTGCGGTCCAGTAGGCCTACTGCGCACGTCTAAAACAATATCACAGGCGGTGGGTGATAGGCCTGCTGCTAGAATTGCCATTTGGGCGTAGGCAACTGAACGCGAGACGCAGGCAACGTGAGACTTCCGTGCCCGAAGCTCAGATCTCGCTAATACGTATTGTCATAGTAAATTAGGGGGGATATTTTTTAAGCCATCCTACAACTTGGACGTTACATTTATGTCAAAAGAAATTCGCATACGTAGCACACCTATGATTGCGCTGACCCCTGCGATTTACATCATCCGCCACTAGAGGGCGACTACACTCTGGATAATCAGAGTCTCTCTGAAATATTGGTTACTTTGCCAAACTGTACAAGAGGCTATGCTGTTTCAATTGTCTTGTGGTTGTAAGGTGAGGTGTTGTGTGCCCTTTTGTGTTCTAGAGCCAGTCAGGATGAATAGCTACCACATACATTTCCACCAGGATGAGTAACAGTGTGTGTCATTCCCAGTGAGTATCAGCTGAAACTCGGCATGATAAAAGAAAGTGTTGATAACGCATGACTCAAAAACAGGTGAGATTGGTATATTATCAAAGCAGGTGGCATGATTAATAAATGGACAGGTAAAGCATTGAAGGTACTTAAAAGATTTGTATATATATATAGCTTTGCCCTGTTGTTTCTCTTTTCTCTTTCATTGCCTTCATGTCTGTCTCTCATCTCATCATCACCTTGGTGGATAATTCACAGCTGTCCCAGTGAAGGCATGTGGGCGTGGACGATAGGCACTATTCGAAACCTCCCCAAAACTGTGTTAAAGCCGCAGGACACTCGCATAAATCACTCAGGGTGCAGGATTCAGGAACTGCAGGCTGATCCCGCTCCACCCCTCTCCAGCGGAGACACAAAGCAACTGGATGAACTCCACCACCTTACCTGCAATTAGGTTCTCTTCTGGAAGACCCAGTCAACAAATTACATGACATACAATATTAGTTGCACAGTAAATTAAGTTATGTTTAGTTAGGTTACGGTGAAACAATTATGTCATGTTAATATTTATTTGTATAGTTCACGTGCAAAGGAAAAATGGAAATGTCGACAAAATAGGACAAAAATAAAGTCCCAGTAAATAGCAATGAAAGAACAGAAGTGATTACTTAAATGCACATGAAGAAAGAAATGTTATGAGGGGTGCAAGATCTTCAATTTGCTCTACTCAGATATGGTAGTTTAGTTAGGATGTTTGTTCAAACTCTGCCACTTGTCCTGAGTTATGGAGCCTTCCCTCAGAAGGCTACAATTCCTCTGTATTCTAAAGTGCCTCAAGGTGCAGTTAGTATTCAGTTTACATACATTGAATAAATGTAAGCCTATGTGTCTGTTCCAACTGACACAAACCTTAATTTGCCTTAAGGTTTTAACTTGAGTTCTTTAGATAAATTTATGTCTTTAGACACCTGCATTACACTTTTTTGCCAAACAACAGCAGAGATACCAGCCATATTCTTTTTTTGGTGGTGGTGAGTTTTAAGAAGAGTCGATTCCACAGTGTGTAGATAAATATTCCACAAAGTGTAGATAAAATATTAAACTCAATTTAAAATATTTAATGTACACACAGACACACACACACACACACACACACACACTAAAAATGTCACACATTTTGTCAATATGACCTTGATTCATCATTAAATTAGTTGTCAGTGTTTCTTTAGCTCATTCACTGACTTTTTAAGATCATTAAAATGAGAAATTCTTTCACTGAGGTCAAAGACTAAGCTCTCACCCTCTCTCTCTCTTGTGACCTCAATCTAACCACCCACTCCATTCCCTCAATCTCTCTCCCTCCCTCCCTCGCTCCATACCTCCTCTCTTTCTCTTACTGCCTTTCCAGAGCCGTTTCTCCTCTTCCTCCCCTCTGTTCACTTCCTTTCTCTCTTTTCCTCCCTGCCCCCTCTCGTTCTCTCCGTTCTCCTTCTCTCCCTCTCCTCCTCTTCCGTCCAGCGCTTCTCTTCTTGCTCCAGAACTGTCAGATCACATTAGTGCATTTCACGCTCTTTGCCTGCGGAAATAACAACCATGAACCTCGCCGCACAGCACGATTCTCCTGCTCCAGTTAGCTCCTCACTAAATACCAACATTATTTTATTCATGACGTGGCCCTTGCTCATTCAACATGCCTCAGTAAAGGCCAAACTGCAGTACAGAGATGTGTGTGGATGTCATTGCGGTGGGTTCAGGGCTGCACAAAAGCTTTATCGACCAGCATCCTTTATTAATAAATGCTTGCACATTACAGGGATCCATAGGTCAGGTGGACGCTAATGTGCCTTACCGTAACATTAGCTCGGCGCTTAGGATGGAGACTCCTATGCTGAAGAGATTATTCACATAATACTTGTGCATTGACCTGGCTCGAGTGATTCTGTATTTTGAATAGTTACCTTTTTTTAAAAAAAAAAGAAATATTTAAAAAAATGTTTAATGGCTAAAACAGAATACTTATAAAATATTTGAGTGAAAGACCACATACTATTTATAAAGAATAAATAAATAAACAAATTCTAAATGCTTAAAAATAAATAAATGATACATTTTTTATTTTTGTTTCTTTTTTTTAACTACCAAAAATGTGCCATGAGTCCCATACATTAGAGATAGAGGAAGTGTTACTAAAACTATATTCAGTGTGACACATGATGGAAATAGTACACCATGTATAATTTAGCATTTTTCCAATCTAGCCTTTATATTATCTGGTATTGTCTGGAGATCTTGATGATGGCAGGTGTCAAAACATGTCTTATTTTAGGTTAACAGAGACAAATAGCTCTATAATGCTTTATTAAGTTGCTTTTACATCACTCTATTGGCTTGATTGTGCTCATGTTATAGATGCATCTATGTCAAATTAGAGAAGTCAGCTTTGGTCAGTCATCAGCAATCAGAAGGATCAAGGACCTTACACAATAAATAAAAACAGGAATGAATAGTGTAAAATGTTTATTTGTTTATTGTGTGATTTTGTAATTGGTATTTATTTTTTCTTTTCTTTTTACCATTTCAACGTTAATACATGAAGGTTGGATGGACTTTTTTTTACCAGTCTGTCCTGTCTTGCTGTCATTAGGTGACAACTTTATGTCAGAGCCAGCTCGCCCTTAATGACAGGTTTCATATACTCTTGCAAGGAGAAGGGGGGAAATAATGCCCCCCACACACACACACACACTTCCCCAAACACACACACACACACACACGCCAAAAACAGTGTCTCTGGGTGACAAGGGAGCAGGAACTGGCAGAAGCCTTGGCCTGTCATTATCATCCAGCGAGGTCCTGTAATCAGGGGGGCAGGAACTGGGCTGGGTCTCCATGGCAGGGCTTCTTTGTGGAGGGAATCTTTCAGTTCCCACCATGGGGGCAGCGCTATGGCCACTCTAGCCAACAGTCACCATGAAAGCAATGGTGTAGCAGAAGCACTCTGTTTAGGCGCTGCATGTCGTGTTTGTTTTTGCATGTTATGTGTTGAATGCATGTTACTGCATGCAGCATGTTATCACTGATGTGTTTTAAAATTGACTGATACAGGTTTTAAAATTGATATTAAAACCCTACAAAGCATAACCATTACTGTCAAGTGTTACACCTTGAGCATTATAACCCATAAGATCATTTTAATGAGACAGTGTAAGATAATAACAGATCACACAAACAAACAAAAATAAACAATGCAGTTACAAATCTCCAACCCCAAATTAGTTATTAAAGACACAATACCCACGTTCTTGTGGGAACGTTAACATTAGTCTGTGGCCATGTACTTAACACTTCAGAACTGAAAGAAAGACAAAAAAGGGAGAATATTGTACTTGAGGACATTAAAATTACTAAATTAATTGATTAAAAAGACTGATTATAAGTAACAGATTTAAAATGTATTCGATGCACATAGAGAAAGGACTAAATGCCTTAAACAACATATTGTTTGACTTCAGTCTTACTCTGTTGAACAGGCCTGTGTGTGCTGTACTGTGAGCCTCAAATTATGTATTCGACCAAGTCCTAAGTCGGCCTTATCATCTATTTGAACTCTATGTCTTCAAGATATCCCAAGTTGTCGCAGACCTTAACAGTGTGCCTATCAGACCAAGGTGCCATAAAGCAGAGTGGTTCCTGAACGCATAGTTTTCTAAGAAGTTCCCTGGAACCTGGGCAGGAATGCAAAACAGACACAGACGCACATTGACCCTCCCACATCTCATTGCAACGACAGACAGGCACGTAGACTGGAAAGAATGTGACATGAAAAACAAGCTTCGGTAATCTGTGAAGATTATACTGATAATGACACGTGTCTAGAGTGTATTCAGATGGAGGCCACCTGTCTAGAAAAATTATACATTTCAGTTCAACTCTTAATGAGTCATATGGAGTTAAGTGTTTGAATGAAATGTTTAGGTTTTGTTTGTATTGTGATGTGATTTGATAGGCCATTCACAGTTGTCAAGATCCCTCTTGATCCCTCTCCTCTTTTGTTTGTGTTTTTGGTATGAACATTTCCACCACTGTAGTCCAGTCAAAACATCCTCACAAAGGATGTAACTTCCAGTGAATAATCAGTTTGGAAAATAAATGTGTTGGTATAGAAATGGACATCTCCAGCTCCATCATCGGTTCCATCATGGCAATATTGATATCTTTGTTGAATCCTCTTCCAGAGAAAAAACACTTCTCTTTTTACATTTGTGGCTTTTTGACCAAGTCTTGGATCAAATGCACCAAACTGCTTAAAACCATAAACACAGCTAACAGTAGCTATCCAGCTGGAAGGAAAACCATTCACTTTATTGCACTCTTATTGTAAGACACCTAACTGATATAAACAACAGTTCTACTACAGACTACTGTTTCAACTTATTTTCATTTTTTATATAAAAAGGCCCTAAATAGTCATTGGTAAAAAACTGACTGAAGCAATATGTGAGTATTTATTGCTTTGCACTTTCATTCAAGAAACATGAATGTTGCACCCTAACTTCAACGAGTCATGTGCTTGGCATGTGGGATCACTGTGTTAATCCAACAATGTCCGTGACTAGGATCTTGCTCATGGTAATACATTTTGCCTTGTTATTAAGTTAGTTTCAGTTCAACTTTGCAGTTTTGAGTTTTGACTTTACTTACTTTGCCTCCTATTAGAACTAGAGCCCTGTGTGTCTTGTGTGAAGAGAAGAATTTGCAAGGCTGTACAAACCCTCTCAGGTTCTTTGGCCCGATTCTCAGGCTGGCCTGCCCGGACCTGTAAGGTTTTATAGCATAATCCTGACAGCTGTTAGCTTAGGTATGCGTTTTAGCACAAGTATGTGGCATTTACCCGCATTCAGTATACGCGTTCCCCGACATGAGGGAGCCCCACGTGACAGTAGCCTGAGCCGGGTGTGTCCACTTAACCACTTCAAAGCAAACTGTTACAGTATGTGTTTCATTAAAGGAGCCATTTTGGCAGTAAAAAATTAAATATTGGGGGAAACTCAAGAAGGGTGTGTTTGCACGAGAATAGTTACAGTATGCGTGACATTAGGGCTGAAATTTTAGATAGAACTGATTTTATGGTTTATTGAATGCTCTTGGACCTCAATTAAATTTCATGGTTGATAAAGACTTTTTTTTCTAATAATATTCATCCAATGATATGGCTTTTGTGACTGAGTACTGACCCAAACCTACAGTATATCAAACCTTCCTCAAACCTATATCAAACGTTTCAATATGTCAATGTATGAGAATAGCCTTTGATTAATATTTAATTTCATATAGTTTTAGGGGCAGTAATGTTACTGTTAATTGAATGGCGAGGAGCCAGAATGGAGGAGAGAGTGGGGGCCATGATGTAAACAAGGTCAGCAGTCCCCCACCCCCACCCTCCACTTATCCCACCCCCACATTCCCCTGCCTAACCCTCCAGCCCTTGGGCATTGTTTGACCCCCTTACATACATTAATCCCAAGGCTACAATCCAGTCCTCTGGGTAGTCATCGGCTATGACAACCTTGCACACTGTCCACCCAGTGCACCAGGAATAGCACAGCCTTACAAGGCAGAAATGCTGGGATAAGAGGGGCAAGGGGGGAGGGGAGGGGAGGGGGGGGATGCTGGACCACATCTGTTTAGTTCCGTGGGCTAAGAATTAGACTCAATATGTCAAATGAAATTACATCAGTGATAAGGGTGGCCAAGTGCTGTGCTTGCTTAGCCATGTAAATACATCACAGAAGTGCGTTTTTCGAATCAGTTTGCACGGCTTTGTTCATTTCCAACGTATCCTCCTTAGGGCGCATCCTCTTCTCTCCATCTGTGAGCCCTGTGATTTCGTGTAATTTCATGAACCAAATGAAAGTATATGGGAGTGGGGAAGCAACCGAGGTGCTGCAAGGAGAAAAGAAATGATGCGACCGGGATTAAAAATGGATGCCAACGGCTCCTGCTGCATACCTCCCATGCAGCCTGACAAGAATCCTCTGAGAGGCAACAAACCTGTGCTGCCGTGGCAAACCTGCATCAGAAAAGTACAAATAAAAATAGCACATGGGCAGAGCACAGCAATTCAGACTTTCTTATCATACTTTCTCCAGACTTTTTTTTCTGTTTTGTGTGAAAGAAACAAAAGAGAGAGACAGAAAGAGAGGGAGGGAGAGAAAGGAAGTGAGAGAACTTCTGTGGGGTTCAAAAGCATTTCATGCATCAAGTTATAAGAAGCTGAAGGATTAAAACTGGGACCAGAGAGAACAAACAAAACATCTTCTTTTTCAGCCCCTCAGATTGCATAGGAAGTTTTTGATTTGTTTTGTTTTCTGTGCTCTCTCTCTCTCTCTCTCTCTCTCTCTCTCTCTTTCTCCCTCTCTCTCTCTCTCCCTAGACAAACTCTCCTGGGAGTCCTATGCTCAGACACACATCTAGGTTACCTAGTAACCCAGTGTCCCATCCTCAAATATTTCTCACGCAAGCCAGAAGAGGAAATGGAGAAGGTGGAGTGGAGTTGCGGAGGAGAAACCCATAAGGGAGTCTCTTTCACAGACCCCCATTGCATTCTAAAAATATCTTTCTTCCTGTGTCATATGCCGGGCTTCCCTAAACGAGCTAAATAATTTAGACAGAGCTAAATGAGAGACAGGAACCCTTATAGTCTGTCTTGACAATGGGGCTTCTGCATGCAGCCATTGCATGTTGCCTCAGACATTTGAGTGAATGCCCTTTAAGTGTTAACCACTTTTCCAACATCTAATTACCACATCAAAGGACTGTAAAGGCAGACGGGAGGAAAAAAAGCTTTTAATTTGTTGTTTGGCCTGCTTTCCTTCTGTTTTAATGAACCACTGAGGGACTGAATCCCGGGAAAAAAAGATAAAAAATGCATCAGCAGGGAAGTGGGATAAATCCATACATTCATGGGGCTGGATGGACACCCTGAAGTCATAACCAAAGAATTATTGCCAAGCCTCATCATAATTATTCTTCCTCACAGTTTGAGCTGCTTCCATCAGATAACTCCTGGAATGCCCTGCAGAGACCCACATCGCACTTAGACTTCGAGCAGCACAAGCTCTTGTATTACTTGTCTTGCGCCATCTTCAAAGCCATGTGGATCCTAGACGATAATGAACGCATGGCCATAAACACTGCAGCATAAGTGTCTCTGATCCATCTGGTAATCATCTCTCTGGGTTTCACCTTGAGACATGTTTATGTCATCACTGAGTAAAACACAATGAGTCTAAAGTCTAAAGGTTTCTTACTCAAATCCAGGGATAATGACACTGATGTCGCCCTCTTCGTTCCAGATAGAGACCATGAGAGAATATAGAAGAAAAGGAAAAGAAGAAGTGAGAAGGGGAGCTGAGAGGAAGAGAGAGACTGAGTCAGTGTGCGGGACAAGAAAAGAATACATAGATAATGACTGGCTCGTCGGAGGGCATGTCCAGACAGACACCTGCTTACCATCTGCACTGGTTTTGTTTGGTCTAGCTCCTCTCAACATCCCATGGTGCATTGCAAGAGGATCTGTGCTGTAGCATGAGGAGTCTTCACTCTCCGTGTAGTGGGATACTAAGGGGGGCCCGTAACCCCTGTGCCCAGGCCAACCCCTTGTGCCTCGGCCAACCCCATGCCATGGGACCACCAGACACCAGCGGAGTGAAAATCCCCCCCGTTGACACCCAACACCAGCGACTTCAGGCCCACATTTCCAGAGTTCAAAGAATTCGAGCTCAGGACATCAGCTCAGGAGATCAAAGGTTTGCACCATGGCACCCAATTCTACAATCTGCTCCCCATCAAACACTCTATAGTCGGTTTACTGCTGGGAGTCAAACAAGCCTTGTGATGATTCCTTGCACTGTCCAGACAGGGTTTTCACAGACATGGTGGACGGAAAGAGGAACTGTGAGATGAATTCAAGACAAAGACCAGTTTGAAAATGTTTTCTTGGAACCAGGATATTTGAGGTAAAATGATGATGAAAAATTAAATACAGACTGTCTATATCAGTAACAATAAACTGAAACATCAGCATACGCCTTATAGATTTGTTTTTCATATTCTTGCACACATAGAGAGAGCAGATTTCTAACCAGTCCAGAAATCTTTACCATTTGGATGAGAAAATTGCATCTTAAAGAGCTTTGTAAAACCACTTTATGATGGCTTTATGATGGCTTCCTCCACGAGAGACATGCCTCCCCCTCTTTCATTGCATTGCCATACATACGGGGATGGAAATGACACACACAAAGGATGGAAAATATACTTCAAAGGGGACTTCTTTTTAATCTCCCCCATGCTCCTCCCTAAATCCACATTCATGATTATAATAAGATCCCACCACATTTCCTCCTGTTTGAAGGTGCTGTGCCAGGGAGAGAAGAAATACAATGTTTTCTCATTCTGTTCACAAATGCAGTCTGGGAAATTCTCCCCCACACAAATACACAAATACGCCCCCCCCCCCCCCCAAACCCTCTGTTATATAAAAGCCCTACTTCACAGCTTTAGAGAGAGAGAGGAGGGGGGGGGGGGAGACGGGAAAACACTGCCACAACTGGCAGCACGTACAATGACCTAGTTTCACAGTGGCACATGCAAGGTCGAAGAGATTCCCCAGGTTAACTTAACTTAACTTTGTGGTTCACTAAAGATGTATGTATTGATGGATATACCATGCATGTACTCATCTGTAAATAGGTCATTTAATGTGAAATGTTTGAATGCTCCAACTACACCATCTCAGATTTGCCTGAAAAAAATCCCGGGGGGGGGGGGGTGTTCACGCACTTCCAAATAGGTAAAGTGCCAAATTTTTGCTTCCAATTGTAATAGCTTTGGCAGTAAAGAAAAAAGATCCGATCCATCATTTTGAGATTGTTGTATTTAGAGTATAAAGACTTGGTTGTGGCAGTAAAATTTTTAAAAATAAATTTAAAAAAAATTTCAGCATTTAAACTTGGTTCTTCATATTTCTGCCGTATGGTGCCGGTACTTTCTACTCTATGCTGTGCAGCAGCATATTTGAGGAAATCTAGAACTGATACTGGACACTCATCTTTCCATAATGTGGACTTTGTATTCTTAAACTTGGTTAAACTCTGGAATATTTTAATATTTAAAATGAAAAAAAAAAAATTAAAAATAAATAAATTTGGTCACATTTTTGGCATGCTATACCAAAAATTACAGCATCTGCCAAAATAAAATGTACTGTTTTAGAAAGTGTTCTGCCTTATTTTCCTTTCTTATTTTTTTTTTTTGAAAACTTCATGGTTTTGTACATGTGCATGATTCATGGCCTATGAAAGCATTTTCTGAGGTTAACAAATTTCCCTGATACATGGCTTAAACTAAACAAAATGCTTCATTTGATTTATGGTCAACTATACATGCAGGATAACCTAGACACACACACATACACGCATGTGTGCACACATAATTTTCACTGCATCCTTTTTTGTGTGTGTAAGAGAGTGAGAATTTTTTTTCTATTCCATATGTCCCAGATATTTAATGGTGCATCTGGCACAGGCCCTGATGCAAGATAATTATCCTTTTATAGTTCATATAGTGCATTTTTGAACAGTTGGTACCAATTGATTTCTTAGATTTCAGTGATTGGTCAAGAGACAAGGCAAATCCTCTCATTTTCACAGTCCAAAAATTGTGTGTATATATGCAGCAGTACAACACATGTACCTGTGGCTGTAAACTAATGTCAAGCAGTTGATCATGTGCCTACAATTTGTGAATGATTAGGATGCATTGCACAGTTCACTGCTGAAAAAGCTGTTTATTTGTTTTGAGTTCATTTGTGTCCACTTTTGCTTTTTGTCTAACAGAAATGGAAGAAGCACTTAGTAGTACTGAGAGATTTGTAAACACATGACATTTTCAACAACATTACATTCCATGCTCTGCAGCTTACTCTCACTGTAATGTAGCACAAAATGTCACAATGAAAGTACTTAAATTCGGAAAATAGTTTGATTGTTGAATTTTAAAACTTTGACTTCCTATTGGCATGAACAGCTAAGCAATGCACGCTAAATTAAAATTTCACTGATCATAAATAAAAAAAGAATACAGACCAACGCCATTCCAGAATTCTTAGATCACAGAAGTCTGTTGTGATTAAGCCTCAATGTAGAGATGCATGTAAAGACAAATATCAAACAAATGTTGCACGCAAAAAAGAATGTGTTAGTCAGTGATTAGTTTATCATTTAATAACCCCATGTTTTGATAAAGGCTTTTCATCAGATGATTTGTGTATTCTATGGATAAGCAATCTCATAAAAAAAGAAGAAGAAGAAGAATTATACTCTTTTGATCCTGTGAGGGAAATTAAGTCTCTGCATTTATCCCAATCCGTGAATTAGTGAATTTGTGAAACACACTCAGCACAAGTGAAGCACACACTAATCCCGGCGCAGTGAGCTGCCTGCACAACAGCGGCGCTCGGGGAGCAGTGAGGGGTTAGGGGTTAGGTGCCTTGCTCAAGGGCACTTCAGCCGCTTTCCACTGGTTGGGGTTTTGAACCGGCAACCCTTCAGTTACAAGTCCGAAGCGCTAACCGGTGGGCCATGAATATTAAAGAGAAAATAGCCCATAGTGTTACTTTCATTCATTTCTAATCTTTTTAAGAATTTGCCCTAGAGTCTATACTCAGTTCTTGCATTGCACAGAGTTCACTTAACCTAACACAGAGATTATCTGGGCATGGTTTGACCTACTTTAAATTGACATGAATTCAAAATAAGATTACATTGAAATAGCTGACTTTATGGACAAAGATGTCATACCATTTGATTCTGTAAGTGTTAACAGTTGTATTGTTTACCATAATGTGAGTGACGAGTTTGTGAGTTTACCTATGTAAGCATATGTAATCTAGTGAATTGACAGAGCTAATGTCTTACTTATCAAATGAAATACTGTTGTCAAATTGACTGACTGGGTCTTGCTTAATAATGTGACACCTGACTTCGTTTAAAGGGTTGTGACATCTGACTTTGTTTGAAGGGTTCATTTCAAGGGCTAAACAGCACTTCCCCGAGGTAAAAGTATTGGGACACACTACCCTTAGACGTGAATGCGCAAAACCGAGTGCTAGGGCCAAAAATGAGGGGAAGTGATAGAAATGGGACTGGGCCTTCGTCGCACGTGTATCCACACTCCCCATGACCAATCAGTGGCTAGCAGACACGTTGACGTCACGCTTAGTCCCTACTCAGGGACCAAAAATCGTACCTTGTACAAGTGGAAACACGCTAAACGCGGGGTGACTCAAGCCAAGCTGGGCTGAGTAAGTACTAGTGGAAAAACTACTTTTTTGATGCATGAACCTGTTTATGACTCTGTTAGACTTATCCCTGCACTGACATTGAAATTTTATATTATTAGGCTATTTTTATTTTCTATTTTTATCTTATTGTCCATATTCTTTATTGGAACTGTTGAAGTGCTATGCTTATTTTTTCTGTTGTCCTCTTTTATATATGCACATATTTATTGCTAGTCAATAGACTTTTAACCTGCTGCACTACTGGACTCATTTGCACTGTTGCACTACTGGCTCATTTGCACTACCTTAACACACACCCCATACTGTACCACAGTACACTCATGCACATCTCTACCCATAGTTTTTGCATTCTATTCTTATTTTTAGTAATGTTGATCTAGTCATGTTGTTTTGTTGATCTGCTTCTTATCATCCTGTGTACGCTGTAGTATATGTTGTGTGTGATTTTTCTAAGCTGCTGGGATCTTGAATTTCCCCTTGGGGATCAATAAAGTATCTATCTATCTATCTATCTACATAACCCTCATAACAACATTATGTACAACAAATCTTATTTTAGCCACATGATAACTTTCACACTCTACCATGTCCATGTCCATCTTATTTTCAACAAGTAAGGTCAGTCAGCTAACTGAAGCTAATGCTAAATATTAGCAAATATCAGAGTAAACCAACTATATCAGGACATAATATAATACAGCTAAATTTGGCTGCAAATGGTGCTAACATCATTCCTATTCAAAATAACAGTGTTAATTTATTTAGTATTAAAAACAGCTTTAACCAGATCAGATGTTGGTTCTCATCTACAGACCCTATGGCTTTTCAGAATGCTTTGGTGTTCCACAGGATTGGAATTGGCCTGTTCTGCATTTGGACGTCAATTAAATTAGTGGAGATGGTTGGTATGCCACAGTCAAAAAAATCTTTCAAGTTGTGTTTCTCAGTGTTTGTCTTCTGAAGCCACAGAATGGCAACCTATTTTTTCTAATTACAATGTTTCCCCTACAGTTACGAGTTTAGGAACCAGTCATTATACTTCATGTCATGTTCAAGTCATGTTGGCGGGCATCGGACGTAGCAATTTCATGAGAGATCAATGGTCTTCTTGTCTGAGACATTCACAGCATTCATTAACTGTTTTATATTTTTATATTTTAGAGAGCTAATAATGTATGCCAAATGGTAAATTAATGGTGTTAAATGTTGCACAACTTTGGATTGGTACTGGTTGATTATCTATTTGATGCGGTTTACATTTGAACGCTTTTGGAAAAAAACCTTTAATCTGCATTGAAACTCTACACTATGCTTAATTAGGTGTGTTTTATAGCAATTTCCAAAGAATCTCCATTCAACTATCACACTGCTAATCAAGAAAAAAACATCAAATGGAGTTGATCAAAATATATTTCATTTAAAAGTTTTACTTTTAAAGGTGTAATGTCAAACTGCATTTACCTTGTTATTGTTGAATCTAGGTAGCTTGAGGTATCCAAGGGACCATAGCAACACTTCAACACCGCCTACCGCCTCGTTCTTCATGTAAATTTCAAGCTAGAAATGGCCGGGCTGAAACAGGCCAATCTGAAACGAGGTGGCTGTGGCGCCACTAAGACACACCTCATTAATTTACATAGTCCAATCAAAGATAGTTTCGAACCGTCTCTGGTCCAATCCCCTGTTGTTTCATGAATTTGCCAGGGAAGGCGGGAATTACGAATCGTTTCATTCTAACCCTTTTAAATGAGCCTGTAAATGACGCTCTAGCAGTGCTCCTGACTCACTTTCAGGCGCACAAATTTGTGTACACTATTATTGAGCCTCAAAGAACACTTTCTAATGGTCAAATCTGTTCTATGACTCCTTTAAACTCTTTATCTGTTTGACAGACTATATTCATGGCAAGCCACACTTTAATCTTGTAATTGTGATAAAGTGTGCCTTAAAGCAACACGCCACCGTACTTCAGTATTGAAATATGTTCTTCCCCTAACTTAGACGAGTTGATACATACCTGTTTTGTCTCTGTGCGTGCACGCAATCGTTCTGGTGCGCGATGCTACTTTCTTAGCATTTAGCTTAACCCAGTTCTTTCAATGTACACCAAACAGCCTTGAAGTTAGAAGCCACCAGGCAAATCCACGTCTTTCCTATTTACATGCGGATACTCTAATAGTTATTAAAGATGTTTGTGGTGACACAAAATAAAATGTAGCAGTTTTCTAAGCAGATAACAAGGAGAACTATGTATGGCGGAAGAACACTTGGGAGCCCTTTAAATCGGCGCAGTAACATCCTTGGGGGAGAACATATACAGTCAATGGGGGAAAAGATTTGTCAGGAGTGAGGATATTACTGCGCCAACGACGAAGGGCTCCCAATGCCATACATAGTTCCCCTTGTTATTTGCTCAGAAAATCGCTACGTTTTATTTTGTGTCACCACAACCATTAACGCATTACCTTTGTGCGTTATGAAAATTGGGATTGGTGTGACACAAAAGCTTGAATGAATGAATGAATGAATGAGCCCTGTCATGGCAACATTTCTATGCTTGTATAAAACACAATCCAAAGAGCACATATTTTACGAATGGATATTCCTGCCTGTGTGCAGTTAATTCTGGTATTGAATGTGTTGCAAGCTGTATGAGCGTCATATTTTTCAATGATTATTGATTAAGACAGATACACCTGATACAATTGGTGTGTGGGTTATTGATAGGGTTTTTTATATTTGCAAATTAAGCGCTAATTTGCATGGCTAACCTGGGTCAAGGTATAGATTACCCTAAGTACCTAACAGCCATTGAGATATGCCAAGCATGCTTAAAATAAGTGAGGAAACATAAGGCTCCAGTGAACTGGTTTGTCTTGTTGAGATTCGTCTCCATGTGTGCTGTATGTTGTAGGTGCGATGTACACTGGTCGAACCTGAGACTGAAAAAAGAAGGTCTGGTTCACACTGGTTCTTGCCTGATTGAGCAAAGGCAAAAGGCCCTGATTAAGGCTGTTTGAGTAGAGTCTGTCATCCAGAAGACAGCTGCAGGATGTGGTCAGGGGGCCCACAGTTCCCCATGAGTGTGTATGAAGCTTTGCGTGAGTGTGTGTGTGTGTGTGTATTTATGTGTGCGTGTGAGTGTGTGTGTGTAATGGGGGTGGGGAACATGTCAGGGAACACAAAGTCTTTTAGATGGAGAACATACTTGTGGCGGGAAAGAGGGTGAGAGAAAATTCTAGAACACTTCAAGCCCAGTATGAATTTGATGTAATATGGCTACGCCGTAACTGTAAACAGATGCCAAAACACAAGTGGCAGTTTAACATGCCAACCCTAATCCATGTTTACAGGATTACTTCTTTAAAATGGATCATTAAAACGTTTTGTTTCTGCATGACCTCTTGCAGTATATTCCAGCCCATGACCTCTATTGTTTGAAATTTTTTTAATAAAGATTATTAATTCATAATCAGAAGATGATGTCATTCATATAAAAATCTGTAGCTATTGCATGAGTCTTCTGTGTTGTTGTTTTTTTCTGCCTAACCAGAAAAGATATTTGAAGTAAGATATTCTGTGTACATCACACCGGTTATGTTAATGTGGTGAAACTGATACCCTTAAGTTTTAGAAGCAGTTGTTTGAACATGTGTGCAGCGTATTACAACGAACCCAGGCGACTTCAGGAAGGTATTCATATTACCAGTCACAGATTCAAAGGCCTCACTTTTCTCGCTTGTATCCTTGGAGTTTCTTTGAAACAACCCAAACAAACAACTAAATCAAACCCAAATGATATCACATCGAAAGTGCTGACTACACCATTCCAGCCAAGGGCGAAAAAAAGACTGGGGGGGGGGGGAAGTATGAAGCAGGGCCCTCATTAGCTAGGTTCAATCAGGGCTCTCTACTCAAAGACAATCCAGTTATAGCAAGGAGCGCGGCCAGGGTGCAACTGAAACTCCCCGTCACAGGAGAAACCGAGCGGCCCTAATTGACCAGAGCACCGGTGGAATGTGGTGGTGTTGTGACTGGTAAAAATGCGCCCGGAGCGTGGAGAGGGCTTTCCCTCGTAATCCTCACTCTGTGTGTGTGTGTGTGTGTGTGTGTGTGTGTGTGTGAATGTGTGCCTGTATTTTATGTGTGTGTGTGTGTGTGTGGCTGTATTTTATGTGCATATGTGTGTGTGGATGTGTGTTATGTGACTGCATGATGTGGCTTGGTGGAGCTGGGGTGTGTGTGTGTGTGTGTGTGTGTGTGGTGTGTGTGTGTGTGGGGAGCCGTACAGTGGGAAGGTGGGGTGAGGGGCTAGACTCACAGCCATGTGTCTCTCGTTTGGACTCAAGCTGTTGGCTGCCAAAATATAAACCAGCAGCCTGCAGAGAAAGAGAGAGGGAGGCAACGTCAGGCAACGAGGGCTGCGCACACTTCTCTCTCTTTCCTCTCTCTCTCTCTCTCTCTCTCCCTCTCTCTCTCTCTCTCTCTCTCGGGCAGAGGGGAGCGGTTCGGTTCAGTCCAACCACATGGCCGAAAAAAGCTCTAAATATAATCGTGCAAGGACCATAAAGACAGTCTGATAGACCTCCAGTGCAAATCAGCGAAGACGTTTACACCCAAAATGCTCCGCACATGTTGTGCATTACGCAAACAATGGCACTGAGAATCAACACAGTCGTATGTTTCTTTCAAGTGTTGGTTCTCTTAAGAGCTGTCAGGTAGGGAAATATTGTGTGTGTGTGTGTGTGTGTGTGTGTGTGTGTGTAGGGGGTGGGAGGTGGGTGCACCTGGACAACTCCACACTTCAGTAAACAGAAGTCCTCTCCTGAACTGTGAGCAGGAAGAGTCCAATAATCAGTAGCATTCCAGGGTGGGTTCACCGGGTTTATTTTAGAAAAAAAAAGTGGGGGGAAGGTTTTTCTTTTGGGGAGGGGGTGGGGGTTATGAAGGCTTCTCCCCATCCTGTTCACTTCCCCCTTCCTGCTGCCATTCACTCAAATAAAACTCAAATAAAACATGCCTGTCCAATACCCCCACTGGTACGAACGCATATTAAGCAAATTTGACATCAATTAAAGAACATGGCACAGTTAGAGAAAGAGCAACGTTACGTAAGAAGGATTCTTGGGTTTCTTCTTTGTTGTTTTCAACAGTGGCGCCAAGTCCATCCTTGTTTGTTTTGTCTTCTCTGAAATGTAATTTGTAGTGTAGATATTTGTAGATATAACTGTTAAGAACTTCAGAAAAACAAGTTCACACTCACTTTCTTACCAACTGCTGTTACTCAACTTTGGTCTGGGCAGAAGTTTAGGTGTGTGTGTGTGTGTGTGTGTGTGTGTGTGTGTGTGTGTGTGTGGACCCCAGACACACATGTAGTGACCGCTGCACCAGACAGCCCAGATGTTGATTTTTTATGCTCTCTGAACACTAAGCTCCAGCTCAGCAACCACAGATGTCTTTGTTCTCCTCTACACAGTTTTATTCTCCTTCCCTCCTCTTCCTGTTACACTACACTACCCACAATTCACAGTTAGCGTTAGGTAACACTGAAGAATGATGCATAATTGTAGTTCACTGGATTTCCAGGTCATTTAAAGCAGCAAACAGGAACAAAGGGTCTCATCTTAAACTCATCTGTTGACCTAGTGTTGACAGCTAACAGTACAGAACATATGGATCCTATGGTTGGACATCCTCTTTAAGATATGAACAAGCCCGTGGCACAAACCACATCAAAAACACTTTCAGTCTTAGAAGGACGATAATGCATATTTCCCAATGAATAATGCAGTAAAAACAGTGCCATGATAATTGTAGATTACAATCTGGCATTCTTGAGTGCTATTGGCTTTGTGCTATTTATACTCACATTCTTAGATAATGTAGATTTGGTGATTCATTATAAAAGCACTTCCCAACCAAAGGTGACTAAATCCAAGCACTCTATGACTCTCTTAATGTTCAATGTGAACCCAAACAATGTCTTTAAAGTTGCCTCTTCCTCTGTGAGATATGTCCTTTGTATGGGGCCACTATGTGAATACCACTGAATAAGGACATGCACAATCCAGCCTTTTTCATAAGCCATCTTCTATTTTTTGTCTTTGTGGTTGTTAACTCTGAGACACACTCCGTAAAACCGTTGTCTTTTTTTTTTTCTTTTTTGATTTGACCAACACAAAAGAAATTTGCCGCTTTCGGAATGAGATGTTCTGTGTGCGCTGTGAGCGGAGTGTGGGGATTTTATCGGGAGCGTGAGGATCTTATCAGATGTGAATAAAAGCGTTTGGCGTCACTCCCAGTGCCTCTTGTTCGTCATCGTATGGCATGATGTCTGTGAAACCGCAGCGGAGCGTAGAGCTGAGATGCACATCAATCCCCGGGCCACGGTGCCTTTTAAACCAATGTCTCACCACATGCTCACACCGCAAGCCCTCGAATGAGAACCTTTTTTAAAAGAAGAGAAAAGAAACACTAGGACCCAATTGTTTAAAGAAGATTGAAACATTAAATTTTTTAAATATTTCCTTACCATTTTTTACTATATTTTATATTTACCATTTGTACATTTATGTTATACATTTATATTTTGTATATTTATATTTACCAGTTAAATTTCCAATATTTGTTGAAATTAAAATTTGCTTGAATTACTGATATAGGCAGGATCTCAAATCATATATGTCAATGTATGTATGAATTTCATAATTTGTAAAGTAATTATTTTTTGTTTGTCATTTTTATAAACACAAATGAACTTACTTAAGTAATATCATGTTACACGAAAAAGATTTATAAATAACATGATGTTTGGCCTACATTATTCTGTCTTAAGAGAATAATTAGAGATCCATAAGAATCGTTTCATGCCAGAAACAAGTAGGTTGTTTAGTTTAGTGAATCATTCTGCTCAACTCAGCTCAGAAGAGATGGATAAAAACTACACAGCTTTGATTAATTAGGTATCCAAAAAGTCACTACAATCCTCTGCATGTGAAAAAAAAGTCAGTGCAGAGTGTTGAAATGAAACACCCGTGGAGGAAGCGAAAATGGAAGTTGTACTGAGGATTCTCTCACGCCGATTAAGGGGTTGTGTGACAGTCCGCCGAGCCACTGCCCTGCCCGCCCTCTGTGCTCAACAGTAGCCTTCAATAGTGAGAGATGGCTCTCTCAGTCACTCTAGAGCCGGCCAATGGGAGGCCCCCAGCCCCGGGCTCCACGGAATCAGCCAATGGGGAGAGCTCTCGCTCAGTCACCTGACAGAATCTTCTCCTGTCCATCAGCCCAGCCGTATATAGTTCATTACAAGACACAGACAGGGCTGTTTGGAGTGTGTTGCAGTGGAGTACTCTTTGTGCCCTTATTGTGCTTTGTGTGTGTGTGTGTGTGTGTGTGTGTGTGTGTCTGTTCTCGAATGCAGGAGGCTTATGCATGGGAGAATGAAAGGGGAGAAAAAGAGGGGGAAAGGGAGGCGGAGAGGAAGAGAAGAACTCCCCCGTCCAACTCTTCAGTCAGCGAACGCTTGTGGGAACTTGTGATTTCTACACAGAGTCATGGTCATGGTTACGGAGCCCCTCTCCCTCTTTTTTTCTTCTAGATCATTTTTTTTAAGTTGGTTCTTTTTTTTTGTATACTTTAAAAGACATCAAACCCAAAATAATTTTGGGGTGGCTTTGAGGTAAATTGTGTCCTCTTATAGGTGAGTACTATTCATTTAATCAAACTCATTCATTTTAGTATGTTCCTATATCTATGCACCACTGGGCAGGCCTATGGCAACGTCAGAGAGGAGTTGGAAAAGTCCGGCAGGTTTTACTGTGAGTCCTAAGTTGCTCCAGAGCCGTTCACAGAGTGCATTCCTTCTCAACACGCTTGTTTGCTTTTCTCTTATCAAAGCTCTGAATGTGGGATTATGCTCTCACATGCACTGTAGAGTGCTCTCTCTCTCTTTCTCTTTTTCTTTTTTTCTCTCTCTCTCTTTCTATTTTTCTATTTTATCTTTCTTATAGATGTGTTCTGATGAAGGTGAAAAGTTAACTGTCATAGTTCTTGTTCTGGTGTTTGGTGTTTTGATGCACTTACGGATGTCAGACAAAGTTTTTAGTGCAAATATAAGTGTAAAGAAGAGAGAGGGAATGCTCAAGGGTGCTTTATTTTAGTTGCACTAGGTGTTGGAATATGTAATTGAGTTTTTTTCCCAAAGAATTGCTGAGCCTGCAACTACTGAACGTCTGCGGAATAAGAG
>JAGFZM010000364.1:0-22500 GCA_017657215.1 Limnothrissa miodon | reverse complement strand
GCTAATAGGTCTGCTGTAAATGGCTATGGGGGTTGGAATGAAAGCAGGCTTTGCCCTGGAAACACAGATGTGATCGTTTAATGGACCTTGACCTAGGATCTTGGCAGAGCACCAGATTACTGATGTTACAGATAGCCAGCCACGTTTGTAGTGCGCTCACCATAGTCGGCCAATTACCGCGGCGAGCTTGTGTTCTCATGGCGAGTGACTGTGAAGGCTTTTTGCAATCTGTGGCTAAATGTATTTTAGTGTCTCTGACCCTCTATTTGAATGCTACAGATCTCCAGAAACCCATGCAGTGAGTGTTGACACCGTCATTATGCAAAAATAAGGAAGCCTGAAATAGGTCCTGACTCAGCAAAAAGCATCCAGCTTTAGAGAAATGAGTCATCTGAAGCTGCGCTAACACCTTCTCACACCGACTTTTTTCGCTTTCACTCCATTTTGACCTCCACAAATGAAATGTGAAACAATCAGCTCAGTCAGAGCCTGAAAAGACTATTTCCCCTCTCTTTTTTCCTTTGTTGAGCCAGAGCTGATAGAATCATCTGGAAACAATCCCACGGTAATTGCCCTGTAAAGTTTTCTTAGCATGCTGGAAAAATTTCAGACATTGACATTTTCCAGTCAGTCTAAACCAAGGCCCCTCTCTTTTGCCTAAACACACACACACACACACACACACGCCACCAACCTTTATCCAGGCCATTTCATATCTGCAGTCAGGGTCAAACGTAAAGTAAGCACCTGGCTGTATTTGTGGTTGTATTAGAGTGCTTTGACTAAAATAACAATTACACCCAAAATTCTTTGTTTTATTACATAAAAGTAATCAATGGCAGACAGCTGTATTGATATACCCTATTGTGGAATTAAATAAAAGAATATCACAAAAAAACACTGTAACAAATATCATAATTATACAGTTATACTTGTAAGTAATATTTCCTATTCAATTCAAGAGCAATTGCCTGTGTAAAAGTTAATCTTTAAGTAAGGTCCATCTATACAAAATGCTCAACAGCAGAGTTGTCATTAACTGCTGATGTTACAGCAACTGACAAGAGGAACAATCTGACCCATTTCTGCACGACCTGGAATCATTGCAAAGGCATGACCCTTCAGTTAAACCCTGGAGCAAGGTGCTCTAAGCAAAATAGGAAACAGTAAATGAGATCACGTGGCAAGTCTTAAAATGAAAGGAAAAAAGGCATGACAGTGCATGCATGTATACAGTCAATCAATCAATCTATCTGTCTGTCTATCTGTCTATCTATCTGTCTGCCTGTCTGTCTCTCTGTCTGTCCACGTTGTTTTTCCTGTTCCCATGTCTGCACATGATTAGTTTTTTGTTTTTTTGTCGTCTGTACTCTGACACATACACAGAGGCCAGTGCCTTCAGACCCAACGGAAGAGCAGCAGCCTTGACAACAAAGAGCATTTATAAGAAACCTGATATGTTATGATACCCACAAGAATTTTGTTCCCTGCCTCTATTGTGCTTTTATGAATTACAGTCTATTTCTGCAATTAAATGTTGTATTAAATTCTAATGAGGGATTAAAAAAAAAAAGAAATAGTCATGTTTCTGCCAAGTAAAGAGAGAAAAAGAACGAATCAGAAACTCAATCCGGAGTAGTATAGAAGTCCTTACGCAGAGCCAGAGCGAAAGCATGTGTTTTGCTCAGTTATGTGAGGACAGAACAAAAGCATGTGCTGGAATGTGGCCAAATCTTTCCATCTGTGTATTGGGTTCACTGAGGCCACAGTGGAAGTGAAAGCCTGTTCATCCTGAAAAAAAAAAAACCCAGGCTTCTGCCTCCCTGTGGACAGTCTGTGGTATTGCAAATTGTCCTTGGCAACACATCAGTCGCCATAAAATTTGCATTGGATGGTTGTCTGCTCAAATAAAAATTGTAATCAATTGATGCAGTTTATCTTTTTTTTATTACATTTCAACTAACAGTATTTACAAGACACTTTCCCTAATATCCGTCTGATCACAGTAGTGTGATTTCATGCTTCAAGCCAAAAAGAGGACTCGGCTTCCCAGTTCTTGCACAGTGCAAACATAAAAACAACAACAAACACATCTCACCAGTGTCTTACTTTAACATGATATCCAGAGAACCGGCTGGTCCCCACTCACCCCTAATCCAGTTGGTCATGCCTGCCTCTGGGCTCAGCCGATTGGCTGCTGAGTTTGAGTATCCATGGCAACCGTGGGGATGGATCAGGAAGTTGACAGGTTGCAAAGATTAAGCGCGGCCTGGATCGGCGTTCTCCTTTGTTTGGGGCTTAGGCTTTAAACAACTCTATTAGCTGGGATGCTCATCATTTTGGCCACGGGCCCCTATAAACATGCCCCTACTGTACACAAACAAAGAGATCCCTGCAAAATACCCAGTGCTCTCTCTCTCTCTCTCTCTCTCTCTCTCACAAACACATACACACAGACCCACTCATCTGTGTACCGTACATGCGCATCCATCAGAGTATACAGATGCTTAAAAAAACACACTTTTGGAACGTAAACCACAGAGAGCACAGGTTAGTGTTTATTACATGTGCCATGTTGCTAGGTCATATGGAAGTCACTGTTGGGAGAATGAGTGTTTTTTCCCCCAAAGTTGGCAGAAACTGAGAGCCTCTTTTAATGGTCTAAGATTCAAACAGATTAGCACAGAGATCTGTTAGATCCTGTGTGTGTGATTGTAGATCAACTAGTATTTAGTATTTGACTACCCCACCTCTCCACCATTGTAAAGCACGGAAAAACAATGTTTTTTTGTAACTGTGCACTTGTTTAACAGGTCCCCCAAGCTTTTGATGCTACTGGTCAGTGGTTCCCACAGGATCCCTCTGTGGTCAGGGCATGGGAAAAAAAAGGGTTGCTCTGGAGGTCAGAGCAAGGGTGGGGGCCTGCGGGTCAGGCTTTGTGAACTGAAACCAACCCATCCACTCCAGCAGGGACCACCTGCCATATGAGTCCGGGGGCACCGCGGAGCGATGGAGCAGCGGACGAGTGAGGGAGAAAAAGAAAAGGAGAGAAGAGGGGGCTGTGGTTAGGGTGGGCTGAGAGGGCCGAGGGGTAATACTGAACTTCAGCTGAACCTGGACCTGACCATCAGAAGACCCGCTACCCCCACAGGGAGCAGAGCAAAGGCCTGCCGTCGCTAACCCATAATAATGGCAAGACGTGAGGGGGCAGTGAAAGAACATGATTTCACAAGCCTTTCGCCATCACTTTTACACACAGACACACACACACACACACACACACACACACATGCACACACACATGCACACTACACTCGCAAAACAAAACTTTCTGTAATTCTCTTGGCAAAAAATAAAATGTTTCACGCACATTTCATCTTTTGTAAAAATGTGTCATCAATGTACCATGAATCCAATTCTGTGAAGATCAATGCCTGAGGATATCATATAACTTTAGAAGAATATAGCTCTTATTCAGGGCAGAGTTTTACATCAAATAAACATCAATATAGCCACGCTCATGACCATAAACAGTTTTTGCCATATGTCAAAACGTATGTGTGTTTGTGTTTCTGGCTATTACAAGCCTAATGTGTTCTGACTCCCTTACACTTAACTGGTCCTCAACGGTAAGCCTGATACAACACGTCATGTTTCAGTCAGTTGATTTCAAAATTCAAATTCTGAGCTGCAGGTACACTTTTGCATTACACAAACACAATAAGATTTTCTTGTGGTTAAAACTATTGTTAAGCTGGTCACATAACAACAGGTTTTTTTCAAGCTTTTCGAAACGGGCCGAATGAAATTTACCTGGTGTAAACATTTATTCTGATCACTGCTCAGTGAGCAAATGTCGTTATATAATGAAGGAGGCCCACTTCTATCAACAAAGAAATTCATCCTAGACTTACAACACATCTCTCTTTTGCATACAGAATGTTGCTGTCTCTTTGACTGATGGCATTAGTCAGGGTGTGTGTGTGTGTGTATGTGTGTGTATGTGGAGGGGGTCTCCTGACTCAATGCCCAGAGACAAATCCATCACCTGCAGCTCTATAGTCCACAGCCTGCATCATGCTGCACATACAAAGCTATTTCCCCTCTCTGGGTCCTGTGATGAAGCACCCATTAGAACCCTGCTGTGCCATTGGTGCTAACTCATCAGAAGGCGTAGGATTCAGAAAGATGGCGACTGGCAGGTGATGAGGGCATGTGGTTAAAATAACAATGGCAGCCAAACAATGTTCTTACTCATCTAAAATAAATACAAAAAAAAAAAACATCTGCTGAGTGACTGCAACGTTTTGTAGAAGCAAATTACCCATTAAGCATGTATTTGTGAGGTAGGCCCCATTTGGGACCTTAAAAAATATTTTCTTTTAGACTTTTATAATTAAATAACATGTTATTAGGCGATTTAAACATTTTAGTGTAAACTCGGCAAAAATCACAGTCTTTGAAAGGTAAACCAGTCCCTGATTAGGTTTATCTACCAGCTTCAAAGTCTCTTTGTTAACATGAAGGCCTAAATGAAGACCCTCTATAGAGAGGGTAGATTTTACTGTTATTGTGTCAAACAGAAACTGAATTGAACTAAAATTGCATATTACTGGCCTGTCGGTCAATGTGCATGACACAAAATAATCACGCTGGTCCATAATTTTAGTCACATGTAGACGGTTGACTTGGTCGACAATGTACAATGTTGTTGCTCTTTATCAAGAAACGCTAGGGGGAGCTCCGGAGTCTTGGGAATATTAGCTTACTTCCGCCATTATCTTGGGGCGTTTTACTCCGAGCGGTATACTCAACTTCAGAAAACTATGATAGACTGTGTTTGGTCCATAGAGTTAGCTGAGAGTCATAATAATACCAAAATACAGTCCCTTATCATTATATATGGTAGTCAATCTATAGGTTGATGTCAAAAATTCTGGCTTAAGTGTTAGCAGCCTGACATGATGATAAAGTCAAGGAATGAGATCAGTCATGGAGGTAACGTTAACATTGCCATCGTGAGAAAGGGTCAGTTGTGGGGCATCTAGGAAGCAGGGTTGATACTGACATAAGTCACCCGTGAAGTTTGTTTACAGTCCACTTAGAAGGAGTTCAGACCGTGTGTGAGGCAGGGATGACACTCAGAGATGGTTGACATAGGTGGGGAAAGATAGGCCAGTGTCAATGATTCACACTGTAGTGACTGTGTATCATATGCAAATGTTTAGAAATATATAGGATTAGTTTATATACTGTACGTCCATTATCATATGAGTTGGGATGATTTTGTGGTAGGCCTATGATAGCTCTGAAGACAGACTGGGAGGTTTACTCGATGGTATTTTCATTTAAAAAGCTACATATTTTCTTAGACTCTATGCAAATGGGAGATTAAATATGAGTAAAAGTCCTGCTGCCTCCATTTCTTCATTGAGCTCTTTCTGAGTGGTCCTTGGCTAACGATCCCTGATAAAATGTTAATATGTTTGTGGATATGTTTTGTATGTTTTTTTTTTTTTCATGAATCTGAACGAGAACCTTCACAGACAATACAATTTTAAGATATTCCTTCACTGTACATTCACAAAATGTCTTTCCTATGATGTTCTTCTTTGGTCTTGGTTTAGCTTTGGTCTTTGTTTAGCTTTGGGAGCAGCAACACTACTATTGCAAAATAAGTTTTTTTATATTTTATCTCTGTTTGACTCCCTTCCATGTTTTTGTCAGTGTAATGTTGATCCAGTGGGCCAGTTGATGGGCCTATGACTACCCTATGACTGATATACCGTAGGCCTATGGCTAGAGCACGCTAAATTGGCATTAATTCTTAAAGTTGGATGCCAGGACTTTAGCCTGGTAATTTACTGAATATAAAGGCCTAATTATGCCTGCATATTCTGTATGTCTGCAAAGACTTTCTAAAACCTTAAAATAATGTTTTCAAAATCACGTCGGTGGTCCATCAACTCGTAACGAAGTGACTGATACTTGCTACATTTGCTCTGTGGCCCTCTATCGGCTTTAACGGCCCTAAACAAGTTTGCCCAATCAGGCAATTCAAGTAAAACTACAATTGACTTGCCTTATGGCAAGCTTCAGTTTCAATCAGTAGAGGTAAATTGTAAATTGTGAGTAAATTGTTGTTGTTGTTGAAAAAGGAAAAGGTTAACACTTCACTCCTTCACTCATTAGAAATAAAAAATAAATAAATAAATAAAAACTAAAGGTTGCAATAATCAACCAGTATGTGAATAGAGAATATGTAAAAAGTATTTATGTCACTCAATGTATTATTTACTGATGGACCTTTTGAACTGCCACTCTAACATGTTATAAATATTTTACTGCAGTTTTCTGCATGTTTCCTGTCTACAGGACAAGAGGTCTGATGAAACCCAAATGAAAGGCTGAACATTCAAAGCGTCCTCTGCTGGACACTTTAACACATTACGGAAATGCCACATACGGTAACATGTAAATGTATTGTCTGAAGTAAATTTAGAAATCTAAATGAATCATGGGTTGAAGCTATAAACTAATTTAAATCTCACTAAAACCCAGTGTCACTTTCCTTGTCTCACCGTAGGCGTAGTGTATTCATATTGGAAAGGCAGCTACACACAGCAGAATTACTTTACTACACTTTGCTGAAACACCCTGTGATACCCTAAGTAACATGGGTGTACCTATGGTCATTTATTAGTAATTTACCTTCATAGTACTTATAATAGTTATAACTAGTTCTTATAATTGTTAAAACTATATCCGACACCATGAACAGTACACAAACTAGGAAACACTCCTTAGTCTTTGCAACTCGCCCAAACTTCTGGTTGCTTCAGTATTAACATGCAACTGAAGATATTTGAAGTTTTTATGATGTCAATGTGAATGGATGATTAGGTCAGCACTAATAATTGCATTGTGTCGGTTGTATCCGAGCCATTGACCACTCCAGACTTTGAAAAGTGTAAGTGTTTAAGGTGTCAAATATATCCAGGTGTCTAAATATATCTCCTCAAAGACATGTCATGTATAAAGCCTGACTGATCATTTTAAACATGTTGCCCGGGAAAAGTAAATCTCTACTCGTTTTATGCACAAATCCACCAGCAACTAGCTTCAAAACCAATTGGCTGTGCAAAGGGATTTTGTCATTTTTGTTTGTTTGTACACTTAACATTCCAGTGTGCTTTAACAAATGCGACTGTTTACTTTTCTGCAACCTACCAGCACCTAACAACCTGAAGTGGTAGTACACAGGAAATACTTGTGTTTTTTCTTGTTCCACCTGGACACAGATAATAGTCTTATTTACTTCTATTTACTTAGCAGGGTAACCCGATGATCCATTATCAGTCCCTAATTATAGGTATGACAGTGTTCCTCTTGCAGTAAACACCATAAATTCAAAGTAGGTTCAGTGCTGCTGACAGGGAACAAAGCACAGAGAGCAATAAGTAGAAACAGTCTATCACGATACTTTCTCCAGACCAGACGCTTCTGAGTCTGCTCAAGTGTTGCTAGATCCCATGGAGTGGGTTTTGACCCTTGTGCTGCCCAATGGTATCATGGGCTTGTGCTGTCTTTTGGGAATCCCCGGGAACATAGCGGTCATGGTGGCCATTATGCGGAAATACCAGCCAGGCAACTTCTCCCTCCAGGTGATGATGAGCTTGGCGGTGTCGGACCTGCTGTCGCTCCTCTTCCTCCCTGTACAGATCTACAACCTGATGGCCAGCACCTGGGCTTTGGGCCTGGTCGCCTGCCGGGTCATCTACTTTATAGTCCACTGGGCCATGCACGCCAGTGTGTTCAACATCACCTTACTCAGCATCCAGCGTTACTTCCAGGTGCTGCATACCCACTGCTGGACCAGGCTACGGGCATCTGGGCAGTGGGCTCTGCTTGGGGCTATCTGGGCATTGGCTGCTTGCGTATCAGCACCGAGCCTCTCCGTCAGGACCCTGAACAACACTCACTGCACCATCAGCTACCAGAGCACAGCAGAGGAGGCGGCCGTGCTCCTTTGTCAGACCCTGCTTGGATTTGTCCTTCCGTTCGTAACACTGGTGTGCTTCTACAACTGTCTCCACAAACGCATGAGTCAGAGGGCCTTTCTAAGGAGCAGGAAAACCACACGGCTGATCACCAGCATAGTGGTGACGTTCTCCATTTTCTGGGTCCCACTGCACATCTTCAACATGTTGGCATTGACTGCACTGATTGCCCGCAGTGACATAGTGAAGAATGTGTGTAACAAAAGCTGGAATATTCTCTGGTCTTTCACTTTCATCAATGCCTGCCTCAACCCTTTTCTGTATGCATTTGCACATAGTCAAATCAAACAAAACGTGTTTCAGCAGCACAAAACACAACCATCCATACACATCGTCCTGCCTAATCCATTATCTCTGTAAACTCTGGACCTACAGTACTAACTCATATCAAACATCTCTTGTTATCATGTCTAACTGATTATTATGCTAGTTCTCTGTGACAGTTTATAACATACGTTGGCATTGTTTAAAAAACTGTTAATAAGTGTGCCTGTGTAAATATCACTCTTATCACTAATGTGTGAAAATGTTATTCTTATAGTGTATGAAAAGGTGTCAGGGTCATTTTTTGTTCATAAAACATAATCCTGTGTAAAGAAATTAGGTGTGTAAAGCCAATGGTTCCTTAGAGGCTTTTGTTGCAGATGATTAATTTCAACCAGAACCAGCAGGGGGCACTCTTGAGTAAACTTTTTTCAAAGCTGTGAAATATAACAGGTTTGGTTATGATGCAGTAGGGCCTAGCTATTCCTTTTTTTTTCGGTATAATGTAATAACATTTTTAAACAGAGTTTAACTACAAAGTAATTGAAATGTGGAGAAGAAATACATTGTGTCTTTTAAATACTTTTGTGGTTCAAACCAAAGTGAAAAGAATGAGGAATCTATTTCATTATCTATTATCTTCTGTGATCTATTTTCCCACCTCCTTTGGCTTAACTAACCCAGGTTTGATAATTCACCTACAAAGGAATGTATATCAAACACAACTAAAATGGAACAAATTATGCTAACAACAGCTTAATATTTTGATTACACACTGCTCAAATATTAGCTAGATATTTTAACGCTGTTGACACATACAACATTAGTGATACTACCAACAATGCAATATCATGTTTTTATTAATGCCAAAGCATATGAAAATTAAACGCTTCAAAAATGAAAAGCTACATCTGGTTCACTAACCCATCAATATTTCTGAACATGCATTTTCTTGACTTTTAAGGGAACCCATTGTGCATGAAGTTATTTGCAGCAGTTGATTTCTCTCATATAAGAATGAAGTAGCACAAGCAGATTTCACAGCAATACCGGTAATTTACAATCACCATCGATGTTTTTCCCCGAGGCCCCCACGTGTTGCAACTGTTGACATTTCGTAGCGTATGTGGTGCACGCCCATCAAAATATTCATAAAACCATGTCTTCATATTCATAAAATGTCTTCATTTTATACCTTTCCCAAAGATTAAAGAACTTGGGAATTAAAATGCTGCAATTGCTCGTGTCCATGGTTTACTACATGACGCTGATGATTTAGGGAACGTTTTGTTTATATGCTGTTCTACGTCCGAATGGATACTCATGAATTCTGTTAAACTAAAGCTTAAAATAGAGACGATGCTGGAAACATCGATGGTGTCGGACATCTCTAACGAAGGGGAAGCAATAAAACGCCTTTCTTTTTTATATGTACGTTCTTCGTCACTTCTTAGAAAGTCCAGCTTTCGTTTTCCCCAGATGTTGTTGCGCAAAGACGTCTGCGCACTTGAACAGTCCACATGGCAACTGCCGCTATCCACAGTTGACACTACGTGCGTATCCAGATCCAGCATCGTAGTCTGACAACATTCTGAGTCCAAGAGTTCCGAACTGGGTGAAAATGATTGTTCGCTGAAAGTTTGGATGGTATCATTCTCCACATGCTCCTGGTAATGCTCAGCAAATAGACAGACAGACCACGACAGGGGCGGTTGCGCACACGTGGTACCTTGTAACCCCTCCGTTAAATCCACGCTACAATTTGAGTTGTGAGATTTAAGATCACTACTAGCAATGCAATGCAACAATCTGTTTTGTTCAAAACGCTCCCGTCGAGTGTCTTCCTGCTTGTCATCTGTGCACACCTGTCTGGCATTTCGCAGCACATAAGAAACCAGAAGGTTTTTATAAAGCTTGATGCCCCCTCGTTGCGTCCGCGCGCTTTGAATTTTCCTCAAAGAAATCGAAATCAAACTTTCCGCGTCAACAGTATTTTCCATTCTTCTCAACTGTATTTAGAATTAAGCCTTGTGGTCCATATTAAAACATTATCCTGTGAACCCGTTATGTTGTTTAGCGTTAGTACGCTGAACTAGCGCCCAATTCTCTGGTTGGACATGACTTACCATGATGTGGAGCATGGCTAATGTTTTGAAAGGGTTCCCGCCCCCCCTGCGTTTGCCCAATAATATTTCAGCTTGAGGAAATATGAACCATCTAACCACAAACCTCCAAAACATGAGGGGTAATATGTGTGTTTTGTAATAACACAGTTGAATAACACTCTTGTTAATTTATGGACCCTGGATTATGTTAATTCCTAAAGCACAGAGGCAGGGGTGTTTCAAACACTGATATCAATGTTTTCTCTTTTCTTGTAATACTACCTTTTCAAGTAATCAATAGTCCCAAAGAATATTTCCTTATATATCCCTTTACCCTTCTTCTGTAGGCTAAGTCATATGGATATGTTGAACTAGAGCAAATTAAATCCTGTACATAGTGATGATATTCTAGATGTTATTGATGATGTTATTCTGTACTGATGTTTGGCTTGTCAAGTTAGGCACATCAAACACCGCAACAGATAGTTTGGCATAGATTGCATCTTTACGGTCTCAGAAAACACTCCTCCCTTCAGGAAATATTGATAGAATGAACCTCACAGGACTCTATTGCACTGTTCTACAATATGCTTTTCTATGACATGGTAACAGCTGGACTACACCACAGTACTCTACTCAGTTTGGCTGGTTTCCCAACCTGATATACCTCCTCTGTGTGCTAGTGGTGGGTGGGGCGAGGGGAAGCACAAACTGGTTGCAAACGGAAGTGTGAAGAATGATTTATGGTCTTTGTACATCATTTCTTTATTCATCTGCTATGTAGCTTGATTGTTATCCTCGTTTTGTAAGTCGCTTTGGATAAAAGCGTCTGCTAAATGCATAAATGTAAATGTAAATTTACGATATCAAAATATCGAGCCCAGAGAGTCGGTAATAGCAGGATGCAGCAGTTAGCCCTATAATTCAAATGTGTGGTAGACATTTAGCATGTATCTTTCACCTACAGCAGTACCTACATCTCTCTTTCTCTCTCTCTCTCTCTCTCTCTCTGTCCTTCCCTTTCTTTACTAATGGCTGCAGTTTAAACATGCTTATATGGTGGTAGTATTGCATTCTAGTTTGGGAGCATGACATCCTAGTGTTATTGTGTGCAGTGGCTGAGAGGAAGACTACTCCCTATTGTGAGGCTACAGCCTCTTGTTTATTGTAATCAAAGGCAGCGTGGTGTCAGAAGCTTTCATCAGTAATTAAGATTGTTATGATGGTTTAAACTATTTTTCAGCATACTCACTGGAAATCATGATGGAAGGTTGTTTATGTTTTGCCCAGTGGCCTCGCAAGATGGCGGATGTGCACTTTGGTCCATAAGCTCCACATTTTATTTGACAAGCAATAACCGAATAACGGAATCGGGTGCCTAGGAGAGCAGGTCTACACTAAAAAATTATAAAATGAGAATTCTGTCATCATGTGATTTTAAAACAAGTTATTGTTATATATCTGTACCCCAAAGTTATTGATTAGTACCCCAAAGCATTGTGAGTGATTTTTGAAAATTTCCTTCACCATGTGTTCCTTCACCACCTCTTTTCTTTCAAACTACTGCAATATGCATTCTTCTATACCTTTCACTCTTTTTTATACATACACTTATGTTCTGTCTCTCTGTCTGTCAGACACACACACACACACACACTTTAATATGTATGCAAATGTCTCTCTCTCTATGTTTTTATTGTTTTGCCTCCCGCAGTCAACCAGCATGAAGTGCGTTTGTATTTATGAATCCTGCGCTCCTGCAGCAAGATTAGACAGGGGGAGTGAGACACACCCAGATATGGTAGAGAATTATTACTGCTTACAATACGAGGTGGGTAAAACTGGCATTGGTACATTGTGTATTGGTAGATTGTAACGTCAGGCTGTTACCAAAACCAATAGTGTCATTAAATCATTTGAAAATCGGCGAACAAAGCCGTTATTTGATGCCTAATCTACAAACTGTGATATACCATGTCATTTATTCTTCTAGTAATTCAATGTATCATAGAAGAGGAATAAAAAGAAAGCGTGGACACTTTTAACCCAAACAGAAAAAGGGTGCACTGTGTGTTGACTGTATATAGAATGTAGGGACTCATACAGTCCTTATGTCACGTCATGTAAGGACACATAAGAAAATATATATGCTTCATAGGTTTCCTGAAGTAAAGTAAAAGCTTTGGGTGCATTTTTTGATTAAAAAATTTAGTAGCTATTATTACCCAGAATTATCCACTGACTATGAATGCACATGTACAATGAGAAGATGTAATTGTTTTTCTCTCTTTATTTCATGTCTTTTATTTTTTTTCTCTCTCTATTCTTCTAGAGTAACCTTCCACCGGACTTGAGTTTTGGTGTAATAACCTAAGCAGCTGATGGATGAGCCCATGTTGGGCCCAGGATCCCGTCCAGCTCCACCACCACAGCAGCTGTCCACAGGCTTTGCGTTCTTTCTCTCCTCCGTTGGCCGCTCTAATGATAAGCATATGGAGGAGCTGAGCCCATTTGTCTATGGGGGATCCTCTTGGGAGTGCACATCACTGTCTGGTCCTGGCAGCTTTGACAAGGCAAGGTCAAGCTCAGCAGAAAGCTGCAACCACGTCTAGGTCTATCACATTCACACAAATGCACGCACACACGCACATACACACACACACACACACACACATTCAGGCTGCAGAGGCTGGAACAAAGGCAAATCTGCAGTGGGTAGACTAGTATTCCTGAGCATCTTCCATTGTTGTAGGAAAGCTCTTGCAGCTTACTTAGAAATGGAATTCTTTACACGTTGTATACTTAAACCGTCCAGGCATTGGAGGTATACTGGGCAATGGTTGAGTTACAAGGCTCTGGACTATGTCTTTCTGCACATTTGAATAATCCATTGTTATCTACAAAGGTTATTTTAGTGCTTTATTTGTTTACCTTTCTGGCAAGGTGCTTGCACATCACAATATAGGGCATTTGTAAATCATTTGTAAAAACATCAGTGTTTGTCGAAGGGATCTGTTTTTACAAACTGGAGTCACTGTGGGACTGGATATCATATTGATTTTATTACTCACTTTACATACTCTATGTTTTCAGTGTAAATTAGGCCTACATAAACATAGAATATTATGTTTACACAGTATGCAAGCAGGGTAAACAAATATTGTAAGTAACCGTAAGTATTGTAAGTTTACCGTGGTTATTTTGTTTTTGTTGATTTTTTGACACTCCTGCAGTAAAAGGTAAATAGAGACAGCAAAGTTGTTTCTTTGCTCTCCTCCATAAATCCTCACACATATGCTTTGTAACCAGCATCTCACAGGTCTTTAAAAAGCAGCCTTTCATCCCCTGAACTGGTTAATGACTACCCCATGGTGCCCGTTCCGCTTGGCATGCCCATAATGAATGGCTAAGACAGTGCAGAGTACGCACATCAACCAGTTCCTCGCTCATGTGCAAACATCAGTGGAAAGAGAGAGACAGAAAAAAAAATAATTATGCAGATTTTTTTTCTTTCCTAGGCAGGTCCAAAGGAAGAAAGCGAGTGGGGAGGGGATGAGGGTAGAAGGAAGAGCATGATGAGCCTCAGAGTGCCGAACGTTCCGGGTTTTATTTTTAATATTAAAATGAGATAACCTGATTATTTTTCTGAGATGCGGTCTGAAGATCCTGTGAGGGCTCATTTGGAATGTATGGAAAGCACTCCCTAAAGCTCTCTGGCTTCTCCTTTGCCTCGCCTTGCACAAAAGTGTGTGTGTGTGTGTGTGTGTGTGTATGTGTGTGTGTGTGTGTGTGTGTGTGTGCGCGTGTGTCTACATTTTAGAATACAGTAGTGTACAGTAGATAGTGTAGATGGAATGGAATGGAATCACAATTAGTTTTTTTGAACATCTAAAAGTAAACCACTATATGGCAGGTAAGATGGCAATCAATACTTACTTACTGTACAATACTGAAGTGGGATATTATTGAGCGACATTCGTATGGACAGTTAAATAGTATCATTAGAAATGACAACACAACAGTCAGTCATAGAAAATTATTTGGAGGCAGATAAAATTAGAAAAACAGAAATGAACAAAACAAACATAAATTTCAGAATGTTTTCAGTGTCTTGAAATTGTTTTTGACATGTGAGTTCAAACTAATGAACGTTACTTCACTATATAGGTTTGTGTATTTCTAATCCTTTCATGGTTAAGAATTTTAATTCTAACAACAGTATATCTGGGTATGCTGTTGCCTATAGACTGCACACACACACACACACACACACACACATAACCTTTCTATGGTCATTAAACAATATAATGTAGCCTACATACATTTAGAAAGCATCAGCATGCTCTTTTAAAGGCCCACTAAGCAACATTTTTCAGTTAATTAATCGATTTCATACTGTTTAGGATGCTAACATGAGTCATTACGGCAAACGAACGGTGTAGAATGCGCCACTGTGGCCTACAACGGTAGATACAGTATTTGCAATGTTCAATAGCAGTTCAGCAGCGGTTCGCCTCCAATAGAATGCAGCGCAATATAATGCAATACAGCGGTATTTAGAGGGAGCTCGTGAGAACATTGCTTAGCCCTGCTTCAATAATCTCTCTTTAGTCATTATATAATACAATAGAACAGGGGTCTTCAACCGGGGGTCCGCGACCCCTATGGGGTCCGCGGAGGTACTGCAGGGGGTCCGCGAAAATATTTCGTCTGAAGCATTTTTTTTCTCTTCCAAAAAATTTAATTTGTCATAGTTAACATAATGTTCAAAAGAAAATTGCTTCATATTCTTTTTTAAATAACACATTGTAGGCCATGAATCATGCCTGTGATCATGTGATCCCTGCGTAACATTTTGCTAACCTATGCCAAAACACATTAGCATTCATAAATGTACAAATAGGCTACAGGTCACCACTTCAGCCTGAGCCTGATGTGACATTGTCTCGCAAATTCCATCAGTCCTAGAATAGAGAAGCTCTGTTCCACCAGGTTCAGTTCTCTCACTAGGACCTGGTAGCTGATCAGTTATCTTTAATTCTTCGCCCCACTATAATAAAAAATGTGACCCTTGTGATCTTTTTTATTAGAGTTGGATCATCGCGATTAAAGAACACTCCCCCCCCCCCCCCCAGCTTCGTATTCAGTAAACTCGTTCTTTTCATTCCGGGAGATAAATTACGTTTGATTCGTCTGTTCAGTGTCGGGACTGATGAACCCTGAACTTTGCGGGGTATTTGTTCTGTGTGATGTTTTGCTTTGTTGTTTTTTTATGAGAGTCTGCGGTCTCTGCACTTCAAGGCGTTCTGCGCGAATTCATTCATCCAACGTTCCATCACAATAAAACAATAACGATAATCTCATGAGTGTGTTTCCTTCGAAAGACGAAGTTATATTTACACAAGAGGAAGAGGCTGTGTCAGTTTGAGCCAACGAAGCTTTGCCTGAATTTAGCTGAATATATCCAGCTAGTTAACCCTTGTGACATTCATTCTTTTATAGGGCGAATTTAACTATGTAAAGAAACAAGGTGTCACCCCCCTGTTAATAATAATGCCTGTTTAGAATGTGTGCGTTCGTGTGTGTGCATGCGTGCATGTAGGCACTCATAACTGACGGTCCAAATGATGGCAGGATTTGAGGTGGGCCAGGTGTGTATAGAGTAAGATAGCTGTCAAAACTTTTCTCAACAAGTAATCCCTGTGAATGGGGCGATGACGTATTTTGACAGTTGAGTAACGTGTGCGAAGTCCATAATATTTAGAGGCGTATTGAAATTTTGATTTCGTACTTGTAATTTTTGAATTCGTATTTTTTATGCATGACTGAACTCATTTGAGAACTCACAAATGTTTATTTTATGCACAACTAAATACGCACGTGTATCAAATATATGGACACAAATATTTTGACAGCAATCTTACACCATAGGTGTGGGGGTCCGTGCTCAGTCTCTCTCATAACCAAGGGGTCCTTGAGCTGAAAAAGGTTGAAGACCCCTGCAATAGAACATACAATCTACTGTATGCTACAGTGTAGGCCTATAGTGTATGTTGTGTTTACTAACTAATAGCTTAGTTCTTCTTTTCTACCTATCAGCTGTGAAATATGAAACATGTATTGATCTTGTTCTTTCTCATATGACTTCAGTGGTTCCCTCGGCAGAGAACATCATCAATAAGAATGCACACGGAACAAATGGTTGTTGTGAAGATGTTTCAGTCAATTGTGTTGATATTTGTTTGGTAATGGTTTGTTCCATCTCCAGACCATCTCAGACCATCACTCCCACTGCTGTATACATCCACTCTCCTTTTAACCTCCCTCTAGGGAATAAAGGTCACTGCACAAATGATTACTGAGACCTTGGTTGCTATAGCTACGCAGTCATGTGACAGAGGCAAGCTCCACACACAACAAAGCAGGCTCCTGGTAAGCTCATGCTGAATATGAACACTACCATAGCAGTTATGTGTATTTTGTTTTGAAAAGTAGGGATAGTGGGGATAATGAGGGATGCATGGAGGTTAGTCCCACATAGCATCATACATATTTTACCAAATACAGCATCATGCATACCGAATACTTGACAAAAAGACAAAAGTGTTTTGAGGGCAATGTGTAGGCAGAAAATAAAACATTGCACATGAAATAATAAATTATTATTGATTTAATTTAATTCATGATCACTGTTTACAATTAGGCTTTTTAGGTTCATGATTTATTTTAAAACGAGCACAATTTCTAGATAAGTGTCATATTCCACTACAAAAACACTGACTTGAATACTCAAAATAGTAAAACATAGCTGCTAAAAATTTTTGAACAGGCCAGAATACCTGATTTGAAGACGTTCCCACTTAAATAGTGATAATCAATCTCTGTACGATTAGAAAGGGGCTTTGGCACATCTCAGCCTAGTTGTTGTGAGTGGGTTTTTTCGCTAAAAAATGACAAAAGTCCCTCCAGAAATGAACTAATTAGTGCACTAATGTCCTAAACACTACAAACATACATTTTTTTGCTCCCTATTTAACCAGCCAGGAACCATATTGTTAATAGTTATACGTTTACATGCAAGACTAGGGCTGCTCGATTATGGAAAAAATCATAATCACTATTATTTTGGTCATGATTGAAATCACAATTATTTTACACGATTACTCATTGACTGGAAATCTGTTGCATTTATTGAACAGAACAGTGAATTCTCCTCAAAACAGATTAAGACAGATAAAACAGATAAAGGCAAACAAAATACGATTATTATTAAAAAAATTTGCCCTCATAGCTCACTGACAAGTTTTGTCTTTGGTACAAGCTGCTCTGCAGAATAACAAAACAGAGCGGGATCATGTGACTCCACATGCAGTAGTCTTTTTAAAAGGGAAAGTAATTGAAATAATTGACCTGGGAAAATTTGATCAATTATTATTATTAATTGACTGTCAATTACGATTACTTTTCGATTAATTGCACAGCCCTATGCAAGACTATTGTTAATTGTTAAGAGTGTGCCAATTTCTGAAGTTTATTTTTATGTGTCACCATAAGGAATGCCCCAGTCAGCCCTCTGGAAAGATGCTTTCTTCTAGGCTAAGGCTGTGTTGGTGCAATAACTTGTATATCTTCTACTTTGCTCATCTTCTACTTTGCTCACTACTGCAATGCCCTTCTGGCAGGACTTCCTGCCTGTGCCGTCAAGCCACTTCAGATGATCCAAAACGCTGCGGTGCGTCTCATCTTCAATCAGCCGAAGAGGACGCATGTCACCCCTCTACTAATCAAGCTCCACTGGTTGCCTCTGGCGGCTCGCATCAAATTCATATCATTGATCCTGACCTACAAAGTCATTAGAGGATCTGCCCCTTTTTATCTAAGCGCTCTCATAAAGGCTCAGGCTACCCCCAGACAACTCTGGTCCTCCAAGGAATGTTGACTGGCAGTCCCGGCACCTCGCCCAAGGCAATCCAGACTCTTCTCATGTGTCGTCCCACGCTGGTGGAATGACCTACCAAAAACAATCAGAACAGGACCATCTCTGGAGGCCTTCAAAAAGCTCTTAAAGACCCAGCTATACAGAGAACATCTTTTATCTTAGCACTAAAATGAACTGAAGCACTATCTCCTAGCACTATGCTCCTTAAGGTTTCTGCTATGTAGCTTGATTGTCATCCTCGTTTTTGTAAGTCGCTTTGGATAAAAGCGTCTGCTAAATGCATAAATGTAAATGTATGTATTTTTATATGTTTTGATACAAATATACTGTATGTTGTAGTATGTGGACCTGAGTCTGCAATAAAGCTTACTGTATGTATGATATTCTTTGCATGTACTCTTATGAGCTGTGATTGAAGCTGGATGTCAATGGTGCAGCTGGTAGAGGTGCCGTTGCTGGAGGGTTGCAGGTTCAAGGCCCCTCCATCAGACCCCTTCAAAGTGTCCTGCAACAAGATACTCAACTCCAGTTTCTCCCTGTGGCTGGATGGAACCTTGCATTGCAATGCATGTGTTGGAAATGGTGAATATGATACATTGTAAAGCACTTTGAGTGCTCGTAGGTAGAAAGGTGCAATATAAATGCAGCCCAAGTGTCCTTTCCCGCTGGATACATTATCTGTCTATCTATCTAGATGCAGCAAATATAGTTTGTTTACAGATACATATTATTTTTTAAGAAAAGATTAATTTTACGGTGTTTACAACATAAGGAGGCTATATGACTAATTTCTGAATGGATTTTTGTCATTTGTTTTACAAAATGAAAGTTTGTGAAGCCCACTAATGGCAACACTTTGGCTAAAATGTAGGCCACTGCAGTTCCCTTTTAAGATTTATTGATTGATTTTGGCTCCTACCGCCGTGTACCTCAGTCTGTGTCTGAGATCGTTGTGTGATGCCTGACTGACAGATCTGTCAGTAGGCAAGTGAGCCAGCGGGTTTCTCTGTATGTAAAATGCACAAGTGTCAGACATGGTTGGCTCACTCTTTTGTGAACGTGTCACTCCAACCAAGATGGCAGATAGACACAGCAAGGTGGTTCATGGTAGTTCTTGTCTGTAGGAGCAAAGATAGCTCATGGTAGTTTATTCTTTTGGGAGCTTTTTTGGGAGGTTTTTGGTGGAAGCTGTCACTAGAGGCAAAATATAAAAGTGAGGAGTGTGTTAGGGGTGTGTTTGTGTAAAGGGGGTGTGTATTAGGGGTGTGTTTGTGTATGAGTGAGGGGTATGTTTGTGTAAGTTAACACAGATACATTTACACTGTCTATCCAGTCTGTTAGGACAGTATGTGCCTGAAAACGGTTGTTCTACTGTGGTCTCATGCATTTTTATATACTGTAGCCCAGAAGGCCACAGTTATCACAAAAAATGAAGACATCGTCCTTATTCTAATAGGTCAAATAAGAATCATATATATATATATATATATATATATATATATATATATATATATATATATATTTAATAGAACTTTTCCATATGGGTTGACACACAGAGTCTTTTCTGTGTGCTATTTGGCAAGAAGACATTCACAAGCTAATGACAGATTCACTGACCTGGATCTATCCACCAGCTACTCTTTCTCTCTATGATGATGCAAGAATGATGTGCATGTTCACCCACACATACACACAGACTCATGAGCACAAACGTCTAGACTTCTGAGCACTTAGGGGCAGGGTAGGCTACCTCCATCTATTTCATTATACTGTTGTCATCACGCCTCCTGTCTTTTAATGTCTTAAGGGTCATTCACCTGCACCCCCCAACCCCACCCGCCCCATCCCTCTCCAGCCCCCTCAAGGCTTTGTAATAGCTCCAGTCTAGACCTTGTCTGGTCTGAGGAGATCATGCACCTCCTGCTCTGCCTGCAACCTTGAGATGAGCAATGGCATGACACATATAGATTTTTGGCTAGGTAGGCTACATATTGATCATGCTAATGCATAAAATGTCATAATTCAATGACAGAAGACCGAACACACCATGTCCAAGTCAATGCAGGACAGCTTTATTCGATGCCTTAAGTAATAAAATAGGAAAAAAGTGTGGAATCAAAAGGATACTGTATTCCGTTTTAATGCCCATTCACAGATAAAGAAATGGGGGGAAAGTTTCATTACCAGAAAAGTCACTAAAATTAGTAACATTTCTGCAGGAAAGTTTTCGAGCTACCAATTTTTCAACCATCGTCAAACAATAGATTGCAATAGATAGTAAAAGAATAATGGTTGATTATTGCTCCTGTTTCACTGACTGCACTGAGGTAGTGAAGAAGAGACAGGGGCACTGCTGTGAGGGAAGCAGATCAACTGTTTTCTGCTGCAGCACAGCCAGGCTCTTGCATGTGCTCTCCGTCTCCCAAGAGGCCCTGCTCCATTATCTGTGGAGTAGCTCATCTCTCTCTCTCTCTCTCTCGCTCGCTCATGCCGTCTCTCTCTATCTCTCTACTTCCCTCTCTCTCTCTCTGTCACTCTCTATCTCTCTACCTCCCCCTCTCTCTCTCTCTATCTCTCTCTTTCTATTGATCAGTTGGCATTTCCAAACACGACACACATGATCAGGCACAGAGATGCGTACAATATGAGCATGTTTGACCATATAGAATCACACTCAATACTCCGGTTAGGTCACACTTGGCATGCCAGTATTAAAATATTAATGTTAGGGGGTGGGCTGGATGGTGTTAGCGGGAACTATAAGAGAGTGTGCATGCACAAATGTGGAATGTTCCAGATGTGAACCTGCCCGGATCCATTAGTACCAAACTCCCCTCATGGGTAGGCTCTCTCTTATGAAAATATACAGTTTCATTGGCCCCGCTCATTATAATCTATACGTCAGTCTGTAGAGGACACAGGAACACATGAAGCTCCGTTGTGCCTACTTCATAATTATCAAACCACTCAATATTTTAGGATAATGGTTTTCTGTGCATTGGAATCACCCATTTTTATCAGTGGTTCACAGTGGAAGGAGCAGGCGTTCCCCAGATTAAGTATTAGTGTGCTGACTGAGATAATCTTATGCCAACTTGAAAAACAGGGCAAATGTGCGCACGATGCATGACCATTTGTTACACAGATGTGTTTCCACGTTTTGCCTTCCTCACTGTGTCCAGTGGCTCTTCGTTCTTCAGTCAACATGGAAGAAGATGGCTGGTGAAGAAGAGTAGAGCCAAACACTCAGTGCTCCCGATCCCCCGGCCCCTTGCTTGACACAAGCACTGATGAAAACACCAATCGCAAGCCCATGGGTGTTGGAGGAACGGAATGAAAAATCCACGGCTGTTTTAAATTCCATCTTTGTTCCTTTCCCTTCATTCACCCGCTCAACCCCCACCACCACCCTTTTCGCACGCACCCTTTCGTCCCTCCCTCTTCCAAATCACTCTCAGAGAGCAGAGCAGGAACCAGTTAAAGGCACATCGCTGAGGTGCGGAGTGGGGGGAAGGGAGCAGGGTTGCACCTTCCTGTCAGGGATCAGAAAACGTGCCTTTGTCAAGGAGTCTTCTACCAGCAGCAAGAAGGCACATGATTGAACGGCAACTCTAATTGGCTTCCCCGGTTGTCTTCAACACAGTTATTTTGTGGGGAATCGCCTAATTTGCATACACATATTGACATTTCATGGTAATTCTCCTGCTGAACCAGTAATTATGCGTGTCCTTCAATTAGATGGTCTTACCATGCTATAGCGCACGCACACACACACACACACACACAAACACTTACATTCACAAATACATACATGCAAGCCTTATAGTGGAACCACAAGGAATACAATGTGATACTGATGTTTTGCGTTTGTAAATTAAACGTGATTGTGCATGGCCTTTGTCTTCTTGCCACTAAGCCTCCACTGTGTGCCACAGATCATCCACTAGGGGTGAATGATGAACGGCCATATGAAGAATAAGAATGAAAAACTAGACTGGCAGTGGAATGAGCGGATGGAATGGAATATAAGCTTCGTGCTCAGATATAGCTTGCAGTGCATTGGCTGATTAATGTGCAAGACAGCAAAACACACCTGGATACCTGGATGACAGAATTAAGGGAGATGAAAACT
>JAGFZM010000363.1:38766-69599 GCA_017657215.1 Limnothrissa miodon | reverse complement strand
TGAGTAAATGTCTTCAATGAACATTAACTGTGAATGTGCTAATTTACAGAACATTTTTTTTTATTATTTTTTTTTATTTAGCTCGCTCGCTCCATGTTTTTCAGAAAAAATCCGAGAACCAACTAATTTTATTGGTGTGGCCTAATGTAAAATATTTAAGGAAAACATCAGTAAACATTTGTAATTGAAAAATGTGGCCTTTAAATTGGGCTGTTAAAGTTTCTTTTCAATAGCTGTGACGTCTTCCAACTCATTTTGGGTGTATGCAAATGTCTTGGACGATGAGAACATTGGTACAGATTATGCACAGTGGCTCGATCAGGGAATAAAACCATATGGAATAAAGCTATAGTTCAGGTAACTATCTTGATGTTTTTTAGTATTATTAGCACTGCAACCCGAAATGTTTGGAGCTCCCTCCCCTGCATGGGTCCAGTATGCTTTGGTAATTAGCTGCTGAAGGTGAACCTTATAGAGAGCATTGTACTTGTCAGATCTATCAGCGTTGCTTTTCATAGCATACCCCCATCTACCCCCCACTGCTTTCTTGCTCTCAGGTAGGGTGGTCAGAATAAATGTGTTGTTGTCTAAATATCAGCTGCTCTTTCAATTTTACAGTTGCAATAACAACACAATACACTTTAATCTGTGTGTAACTCCGATCACCACATCTGTCACAACACTCCTTTAACGCCATTCTCAGAGTTTTGAAAGTGGTGGGTGGCCCTTCTCTTCCGCTAAATCTCTGAAAATAATAAAGCACCGTGGAAACAAAACCTAGCTGTTAAACTGTTAAAGAGAGAGTGTAGGAAGACTGAAAGAAAATGGCACAAATCTACCATTCATTGGAAAGATAACTGAAAAAATAGTATTCAATCAACTGCTTTCTTGACATCTAATTGTTGTTTTGATAAGTTCCAGTCAGGTTTCCGGGCTAATCACAGCACTGTAACAGCCCTTGTTAAAGTTGTAAATGACATGCGTCTTAATACTGATGCAGGCAAAACATCTGTCTTGGTGTTACTAGACCTCAGCGCTGCTTTTGATACTGTTGATCACAACATACTGTTACATCAACTTGAACACTGGGTTGTGTTTTCTGGTATAGTTCTCAAATGGTTAAAATAGAAGTTTCTTCGTTGCCATGGACAACTGTACTTCAACACCTATGTCATTGATCTGTGGTGTCCCCCAGGGGTCAATCCTTGGACCATTGCTTAACCTTTACATGCTCCCACTTCGACAACTTATCATGAACAACTCACTCTCTTATAACTATGCTGATGACACCCAGATTTATTTAGCTTTGTCACCTAATGACTTTGCCCCCCTTGAATGTCTCTATCAATTCTTGGACCAAACTAACAACTGGATGTCGCACAATTTTCTCCAGCTTAACACAGACAAAACTGAAGTAATTATTTTTGGAAATAAGGAGTCAATGCTCAAAATGTCCTCTGTCCTTGAAACTAAAGGGCTTAAAGCAAAAGAGTCTGTTAAAAATCTTGGCATCATCATTGACAGTGATCTAAACTTCAGCAGTCACATGAAGGCTATCACCAAATCAACCTTTTATCACTTAACCCTTTGCAGTCGGCCCGATCTAATTTCGGTACTTGAGTACCGATGACATTCAGTCTTATATCTCCGCCAAACAACGTCATATCATAATAAAAAAAACTTCCTCATAAACGTCACATCATAAGCTTTCCAGTGATATCATTGGTTAAGGGGTTTGTGGCGGGATTTATTTTCACTACTTCAAGCTAAAATTCAGATTTGATATGTCACTGCCTGCGGCTTCGGGAGGAGAAGTACAGACAGAGAGACTACACATCCTTCACCTGAACGTCGTCTGAGGGCAGATCACTGCCAGATCAACTGAGGTAAAATGACCTTTTTATTAGTTGTTGTTATCAATAATCCAGGATATTGATTGAAAATACTTTTATTTTTGTTATTTTTATTGGGTAGAAATTTCTCCATGAGCTAAGCCTGTAGCAGGTTGCGCATGTGTACACTCCATATGATGACAGCGTTATTACCTGACGTAAACAGACTTTTTATCACTATGTTTAAGAGTTGACAGTAAATAAAATAGACAATTAGTACTACTACTGAGATTTAGTCGATTTTGAATGAAATGCCTGTCAGGTAATATCAGACCAAATTTATTAGCGCTTTGATGCGAATGCAGCGGAGATATATCGGTGGTTCATTACGCCTCTCGATTAGCCCAGCTTCTCTCCTCATGTCGCCTTATTCAGTTATATTTTTTTCGCTTTACTGTATTGAATTTAGACAGTTATTAGGGCTACTACTGACATATGAGATATTTCTAGTATTTGTGATGAAATACACATCAGGTAACATTGCAGAAATATAGCTAACAGAGTGAATGCAGCCTCAGAAATAATTTTGTTTGCTGCTCATGATGCGTCTTGGTCAGCTTATAGCTCATGCTTCATGACGCTTTTTCTCAGTGATATTATGAAGTTTGTTGTATGTCAGATGAAGACCATTATTTTGTCTACTTGTTGATAATTTAGAGATTTCGACGATTCTGTGTGAAGTGTCCGTGGTAATATTACATATAAATAGCTAGAGTGTTAACTTTAGGTTACGTGAATGCAGCTTCCAAAATATTTTTGGTTGTTGTTCAGGAGTCAGGACGGCTCTGTGTTTATCATGCTTCATGTTGCATAATGTAATGTTTAGCCCATGTGATCTGTATTGTAAAACCAACAAAATAGGTTACTCTGTAAAGCACAGTTTTCATTTGTGCATAGCACTGTAAAATATTTAGCTTGGTAGCTGAATGTCAAATGTTGGATGCATGTACTGAAGATGCCTAAACATTGACGTGGGGGTTGTGTTGACACTCAAAACATAATTTTTGTCGGCTTTTTTCTGAGCATGAGTGATTTGTTTTTTCTGTGAGATGTCCTTATGTTCATACATATGGCTTGTATGTTGGAGTGGTAATGTTACATGGTTGGTATGGTTAATGGTAAAAAATAAAAGGTGAAAACTTCATCCAAGCAATGTATTAGATAGGCTATCCAGTGATCATGTGCTTAGAGAAAAGGATCATGGTTGTTGTTTATATGCATGTAATTTGTAATGAAGCAAAAGCAATATTCAATGTATTTTTTTTCCTTTCGTTCTTTTTAAAAAATTTTGTAGATGGAGGAAGAGAGGACAGAGTACGTGAGGCTTGTCAAGGGTTTGGAGGCAGCTGACAGCTGAGGAGCTCAGGGTCATCGAGGAGCATGAACTCGAAGACCATGAGGGGATGGACATCGAGGAGGAGGAGTACTTGGACGGGCAACTGTTGGGTGAAGAGGAGGAGGAGGAGGATACGGAAGAGGAGATGGATCGCCCCTCATCTTCACCTGGGTAAGCTTTTGTGTGTGTGTACGTGCACAATTCTAGTTGTCATAAGAGTATTGCTTATTATATATTAGTAATGACAGGAGTTATAGCTCTAATAGTTTTAATTGCATTTATATTTACATCTCTACTTATTATACTCATATACATTTTTTTGGGGGGGTTTGGTTAGCCATTTCCTGACAGGTAAACGAGGCAGCAAGCGTAGCCGCTTGCCTGTCATTGTGTCCTGTCTGTCTTATACAGATGTAGACACAGCGACCCCAACTCCAGTAACCTTTGCATCTCGCCGCCCTTTAGGCGTAGATTTAGATCAAATGATCAATTCATACAGCGTTCTCCAAAAAACCCAGAAGTGGTGGAAGACTCTCTTCTTTCACTTTGTTGACATCGCTGGTGTCAACAGTTGCCTATTTTAGGATTGGCAACGCCAAAATGCATCACCAGGGCGTATTCTGGAGAGGTCTAGCCAAGTCAGTTTTAAAGAAAATCTAAGAAATCTGGCAAATCTGGCAGGGATTCCTGTAGATGCAGTTCTACAATCACAGTCTTCAGCAGCAACAACAGTTCATGCACCATTGGCTTTGTCATATCATGTGACTCATGCTGCAGTGAATGAGGAGTCGCGTAAAAGCTGCTGGCTATGTTACAAAAAATTTAAACTAGAGAGGAAAATGGTAATGGTAAAAGGTTCTGTGTTGTCGGTGAGAGGAATTGTTTCTTGGATCATTCGGCCGAGGGTGACCGGTTTAGAGATTAGGTCTTTTGTGGTTACTGCCAATCACCCTCAACCTGCTCTGTCTCTTTTTAGGCTCTATCCTGCATCCTGTGTGGTCCGAGGTACAGTGTGTGGCACTTTCTGTGACTGCTGCCTGCCATTTGTGTATAGTTTTGTAATCTGAGATGTATTGTAAAAAAAATTCCTACCTGTAGCTAAATTAACACATTCCTTATAATTCTGTAGTTGTGTCATTATTATTATGGCTCTTTGTGATCGATTGTTCTCTGGTTCATACAAACATAAACATTTCATATAATTTATTTTGCTATAATATAGTGTTGTGTAATGTATTCAATTATGGTTTGTGTAAATGTTTATTTACATTTGTCTTATGTCCTAAAGTGGTTCCTGGTTATTTCATGAAATTGTTTGAGACATTTATAAATAAAATGAAAATTATCTTATACTTTTAACCCATGTCTGTGCCTATTTTATCCTTTAAAATATATATATGCATTCGAGCAAAACGCCAACATAGTGGTGGTAGCTTAAATTTATTTCTCAACTTCTCTTCTCTTACAATTGTTATTGCCTCTTAAAACTATTAAACTGACATATTAATGTGTGGGTCATGCTTAAATTGTTGTACTAATAATTATTTTAAGTTAAAAGGCCATTAATATATGCATAATGGGATCATATGTCAAACCAGGGAACACAAGCTCCCTACTCTTCTGAAAATTCTATTCGGTACTGCAAGTTGCAGCCCTGAATCAACTGATCATAACTTTTGAACAAAAGGTGGGAAATTAATTCTGTTTTTTTCATTGAGTAGAAGACAAAATTGTTAATAACCCATACACTCTAAGTTTTTCTCTATCTACAACAGAAATGAAAGAAAAAATGAGATTTATCAAGACAAATTGATTTTTTTTTATTTTTGCGGTTGAGATGGAATGATATTTCTTAAGAAAAATGTATGTTTCACTCAAAATTATGAATTATAATTTATACCATTTTAAAGGTCTATTTCTCCTGATCAATATGGTGTGTATATTATTTCTTTGCCATGAAGTATAACGACACAGTAAGCATTTGTCCACTAAGAGGGCAACAGGTATGAAAAAATGGAGTGTTCCGCTCAGACAGCAAAGGGTTAAGAAACATCACCAAACTGAGAGGTCTAATGTCAAAAAATGATTTAGAAAAACTTATCCATGCCTTTATCTCCAGTAGGGTTGATTAATGTAATGGTCTTTCACAGGCATCCCTAAAAAAGACCATTAAACATCTTCAATTGAGCCAAAATGCAGCTGCCAGGGTTTTAACAAGTAAAAAAAGAACCAGCCACATTACCCCAATATTAAAGTCATTGCACTGGCTTCCTGTAGATTACAGAATTGACTTCAAAGCATTACTACTTGTGTTTAAATCACTAAATGGGATAGGACATTGTTACTTGTCTGATATGTTTAAAAAATACATACCACCTAGGTCTCTCAGGACACAAGAAAAAAACTTGCTTGTAAAACCTATGGTCAAAACAAAGTGTGGCAAAGCAGCTTTCTGCCATTATGCAGCTAAGATTTGGAACCGACTTCCTGAAGACATAAAAAATGCCCCTACTGTTACCAGTTTCAAAACCAAATTTAAAGAGGGGCTAAGCAACATTCTGTTTTTCTCCCTCACAAGCTCCCTCTAAAGACCGCTGTATTGCATTGTATTGCACAGCATTCTATTGGAGGCGGTCCGCGCTGCTGAGCATTGCAAGTGCTGTATCTACCGCTATAGGCCACGGTGGCGCATTGTACACCGTTCGTTCGCCGTGTAATGACTCATTTTAGCATCATAAACAGTATGAAACTGATTAATTAAATGAAAAATGTTGCATAGTGTGCCTTTAAGACCAAACTTTTCTCCGATGGTTTCTTATAATGACTAATTTATTCAGATTAAGGTATGATCCTACATCATTCTAGTTATCAGAGCACTCGTAGGTGGCTACTAAATATATGTGGTTTGTGTGGTCCCTCAACACACTGCCTGACAGAGCACCTGTGGGATTAGTGCCATTTCTCCTTGTAGAACAATTTGCAGACCGATGTTTTCCCTGATGTTTTTCCTGAAAATGTCACTGGAGTCTAGAACTCTGGACCTCTTAATGGAGAGGCCCACAAAGTCTAGAAGGTCAACCCACACCTTCCCATGACTACCTGGCTGCTTTGTCTAAAGGAACAGTGCACACTAGGGAACTACTTTCTGGAATATCCAGGGGTGCTACTGTCAGTTGAGGTGTTTGACTTGGATCATTTATTTCTAAGCATAATAGTTACTATTGTAATACAGGAGTGCTTCTGTTTGCTGGATGTATAGGGTCACATTTGTAGGTTACAGATTTGTGAATTTGGGGAAATCCTTATTTTAAAATGATTATTTTCTGTCCTTTATCAGCTTTTTATTCTTTTTAACTTTTTACTCTGTCCTTTAATCTTATTTGTTTGTTTACTTACTTTATTTTATGTTTTAATTTTTTATCTTTGTAAAGCACACTGAACTGCCTACTTTGTGTGTGAAATGCGCTTTATACTCTCAACAAAAATATAAACGCAACACCTTTGTTTCTGCTCCGATTTTTCATGAGATGGACTTAAAGATATAAAATTCATTCCAGATACACAATATTACCATTTCTCTCAAACATTGTTCACAAATCAGTCTAAATGTGTGATAGTGAGCACGTCTGCTTTGCTGAGATAATCCATCCCAGTAGTGCACAGGTGTACCTTATACTGCCCACAATAAAAGGCCACCCTGGAATGAGAGAGAATACTTTTGGAGTTGGAGCTGATCAATATTGAACAGCAAATGATTCTGATACACATGATGAAGCGGAACAAGAAGATTAATGAAAAAAAAAGACATTTGGTCAAGATTTCACATAGTATCAGCAGCACAACACATGAAAAGGCACTGGGGTGACAGTCCATCTCGAAAACACAGCTTCTTAGATCTTTTATTTTTACAGCTTCTTCTTCTTCTCTTACATTTTTACCACAAATTCAGAAATAAACAACGCATTGGCGTCATCTATGACAAATACGAATCTATGCAATATAGTTAACATACACTATTGCGGGGCGTGTAGCCTATTTCCACATAGTGTTGTGTATGCATTATGCCTACACTTGAAATAACTAACTCAAGTTATTCATGAACAAGGCACAGTACTGAACAGTAAACTTGAAAAAGTGAAAATTGAAGAACATATTGAACTATACTTGAAGAAGAACTAACATTAATATATTGAACTATTGAACTGAATGTATTGAAGCTAAATATATCAAGTAGGTTTAAACATGCTCAACAAAATATGGGAACTAAACAGCCACATTGTTGCGGCTCCATCTCAGAGTGATGGGAGACAGTGACACTCTCAGTGTGTTTAAAACATCCAGGCGATTGCGCAATTTTGTCTTAGTTGTAACCTTTGCCGAATGCTTTCACGGCAATCTCCAAATATTCCGCTTTGTTTTTTTGGCCCAAACATCTGCCAGAGAGGTTTGCTCAAAAATATTTTTCAGACCACCGTCATTCGCTATCTCGGTCAATTGATCTTCTTCCTGCATTGACAACTGATTCTGGATATTGACAAATAGGTTGCGGACCCACTCATTCATTTGCCGTGGATCTTATGAGGATGGGAAGTAACACTCAAACTCATTTGAAAGCGCAACAAGATAGGATTCGTTATATTTTCGATTGAATGACCCCTTCTTTTTCTTTGCATTATTTTCTTCTGACTCACCATCATCATCAGTGGGTATTTCCCCCCCCCCACCCCTTCCAAAGAAATTCTCTAGAGACATTTGTTTTTTGCTCATTCTAGCAGTTTTGCTAAATTTTGCTTGAACTTACACGTCTTTCAACAGTCAAAAACGTTTAGCCTAAAGATGATTACCTACCACAGTTCTGCATGAATTGACACGTTCGCAACTGAACAAGTGAAGTGAACTGAGCAGAGGCTGCGCTGAAGAAAAGACGGTTGATCAACGCAACTAAGAAACACATGTGTTTAAGGTGGGCATACGAAAAAAGACATTGCCAAATCAAATGCAAACATGCATGCCTACTATCTAAAAACTGCAGGGGTCTATGGCATGCAAATGCGTGCCATTTATGCGAAGCACATTGAGTTTGCACGCTGTTTTTTTTCTCGTCATGTCGCATGGTCCGGTTTGGAAAGTCCTGAGGCCCGGTACCGGACCACGGCCCGGTGGTTGGGGACCGCTGATCTAGTACATTTTGTTTACAGTGTGAATGCTTTCGGGCCAATGTAGTGTGATATCTCATTGTTTTCACTCTATAAAGTTTAAAGGCCCACTATGCAACATTTTTCATTTAATTAATCCGTTTCATACTGTTTAGGATGCTAAAATTAGTCATTACACGGCGAACGAACGGTGTAGAATGTGCCACCGTGGCCAATAGCGGTAGATACAGCACTTGCAATGTTCAGCAGCGCGGACCGCCTCCAATAGAATGCAGTGCAATACAATGCAATACAGAAAAACAGAATGTTGCTTAGTGCCGGTTTAATTTCAAAGGATACAAGTAGTTATAGTGAAAACTTTTCACTTTATTATTATTCAAGCTTAAATGTGTAGGATCGTATCAGAATTCCCTATCTATCGGCGAAGTGGTATACTGCATACGTTTGAATAAAATGTATTAGCCCTCCCCTTCCCACAATCATAATTTCTTGCTACGCTCGCTCGCTCTTATCTCAATTTCTGCTACTCAGTCTCTGAGCGGAAACGCGAAAGGCGGAGCTGAATATACGATACTGCTCTCCCCTACAAGAACCCGTACTTTTGAAAATGGCGGCACAAAATGGATATTCTTCTTTGGTGCCCAGCCATATCTATATATAAATGGAAATTACCAAGTTTACCGGAACACTACAATTTATTCATGGAGGTAATTACCATCGTTTTACATTATATTTTTAAAATAAAAAATATATTTTTGATAAAAGACGAAGATAAATAGAAGATAAATCCTACACATAGAGGCTTTAAGAATTTAACAATATTGCCTTCGCATTTGAAAGTATCCTTTTAAAGGCCCACTATGCAACATTTTTCATTTAATTATCGTTTCATACTGTTTAGGATGCTAAAATGACTCATTACACGGCGAACGAACGGTGTAGAATGCGCCACCGTGGCCTATAGCAGTAGATACAGCACTTGCAATGTTCAGCAGCACGGACCGCCTAAAAATAGAATGCAGTGCAATACAATGCAATACAGCGGTCTTTAGAGGGAGCTCGTGAGAGAAAAAAACAGAATGTTGCTTAGCCCCTCTTTAAGCTTTTTCCTATGTCAAATAAAACTTATCGAAATGTAACCTAATGCATTATGTATGTCATTACGTAAATTATGTCTTATAGGTAAAGGTTTGGTGATTCTACACTGTAGGCCTGGTCACGGTAACCGTAACACGGTTATGACATTGTTACTGCACCACCACCCCACCCACACACACACACACACAGCCCAATGAAAAAAAAAAAAAAAAAAAAACAGAAAAAATGCAAAGACGTCATTGCCCCAAATCTTTTCTCTCTCTGCTCTCAAAGGTCTCTCAAAAATACATGACCATTTACGCTACAAGTGTTTCCTCGGAGCGAGTGTTCAGAGCTGCAGGTAATGTTATGTCTTTAAGGCCCTCCTTTATACCCGAGAAAGTAAACATGTTGGTCTTTCTATCAATAAATAGGGCTCTTGTGATCATGAGGTTGAAATAGTGATAGGGCTCAAAACTGGACTACTATGGGAATTTTGTTCACCCTGCCCATTCCCTGTTGTGCCATGTTACTTTGCTACAGGTCTTACACATGGGATTTGAATCAGTGTGTTTTATATAGACCTGTATGGAGCTCTACGGGAAACATTGTCTCGTCGTGTCCTAGGGCTGGGGACATCCCTTCCATGTTCTGCATCTTCAAGCTTAAAAAAAAAAACAAAAAAAAACACTTAAATCCAAGCGTATCAAATAGCTACAAGTAACAGAGAAATGATAGATGATAAATACAAATAAAGAACATTGGTAACACTTTATATTAAGACACACATATTCGCAATGCGCAATTAGTAGCATAGCCATTTGTTAGTCATAATAAACCACTAATTAATACCTTATTCTGCAAAACCTTGTTCTACCCTTACTAGACCATTAACCATGAATTCCCCATTTATAAGCTCCTAATAACACCTTATACATAGTTATTACGTAAGTTGTTGCACATGAATTATGATCTAAATAGGCACGGCTCAGTATGGGGATTGTAAGGTTCTAGTAACACAAGAATATTTATTCACTCCCAATAATGCTTATCAAAGATGATCTATCCATATGGAACTAGGCACAAAATCACTAATGACTAATCACAAATAGAACCCGCGGCTCCTTGCTTGGTTTCATGTGGCTCTTGCATTCATAACGAAGTTTTTGTTTGTGTATGTGTCCGCTTCAAAATGTGCATGTGGGTGAAATGAAGATGCCGCCAAATTTTCCAGTAGGGGGCAAGATCATTCAGGACCTGTGTCCATATAGCGCTGTTATTGGTTGATAGGTGAGTGGGCGCTGAGGAGTGCAACGCACCAATGTTTTTTATGAAGCGCCCAAGCGCTGTATGCCTTCTACATGTGAGGTTCTGTTTACCTGACAACCGCTTATGTAGCATTCTAGCTAGCTAGGTATTGTTGCCACTTGTTCCTTATTTTATCTATTAAATGTACTTTTGTGTTTGGACTAGGGTTGGGTATCGAGAACTTGTCAATTCCATCGACATCGTACTTAATTTTTGTTATTGATTCCCTTAACGATTCCCTCAGCCTGCCCTGCGTGACGTCGGACATTTTCCGTTTTTCCTGAAATTTTGTGTCACCGTACATTTACGTCACGCCCTCTGCGACGACTCATACTACAAGTCAACCACGAGGCAGCCACCATCATGGAGAGGAGGAAGAGATCCAAAGCCTGGCTCCATTTCACTAAATGTGATGAAAATTCTGCCGTCTGCAACCAGTGTAGTATTGTTATATTGTGTAATTGTAGTAATACCAGCAATATGTTAAAACATTTGTCCGTGAAGCATGGGATTAAACTCCTAGTGTGTCGTGTCGACAGCCTAACAAGCTCCACTGTGACCTCCGTTGATGGTGGTAATGCTCAAATTAAATGTCCTGCATTAGATGATAAATGTCCATTTGCTATATTATGTTAAAGAAAAGGAGTGTTGATCTGTTTTTATGTCTTATGTAAAATTTGGAAGAATGTCGTTTACACTACCTCTTGTCAAGCACAGTATTTTTGGTAAAGTGGTCTTATGGCTTGTCCATTTGATATATTATGTGTGTTAGTGTTAATCTGTTTTTTTATAAATGTCTTGCTATTTGTTAGTTTACTGTCTTTTACACTACCTCTTGTCAAGTTGCTCAGTATGTTTCAAGTATGTTCACCAATCTTGTGCAGAAAATAAATTTGAGAAAAAAATAAATGTTTGCTTTTGTTGCAAAAGACTGTGTAGAACTACTTTATTGGCACCCACAGAATTTTTTGGGAATCGATAAGAGAATTGATAAGGAATTGGATTGGATAGGCAGAATCGATAATGCCATCGATATTGATAAAAACTATACCCATCCCTAGTTTGGACGATGAGTTGCATTGTCAACTTACAAAAAAAAGAATATGGGTACGTGAGACTAACCGACAAAGTTTCTTCTCCATGTTTGTCGTCGTCATGGTGATGACTTTTCTCTGTAGATGACTGACTGTCTGAAATAAAGACTGCGGTGACGTTGCAGCACTTTTCTGAAAAGTTCACAGATTTTCAGTCTTGCGGAGAACCCCGCCACTCTCTATTAACTCCATTCACTTTGACTTTAGCTGCAGTTCACCAATGGGGCGAGCAAAAAATCAATGGACGTCTTTTAGAGCTAGACGGCTAAATTGCATGTTTTATTTGCATATCGTCAACAAAGTCCAAATATTATTGTGGTTTCTTAGAGATCAACAGGGGTTGTAAGTCAAAAGTGGAATAATCTGGGAGTCATATCCTTTTCTTTTCTTACAGGTTTGGCAGTCGTGAACTAGTCTCTTATAGCATCTAGCTAGTTTAGTGTGCTTGAGGTCATCAGATTTGCTCAATTTTTTTCATAACCAAGCAAGTTTAAAAATACGGTGTATGTACCTTTTATGTTGATTCTGTTTTCTGTTTTTATCACAATATTGCATTTGTTTATAAAGAAAAATTATATCCAGAGATATGTAGGAATATGTGAGTGCAGCTCCATAGGCCCCCATTCATTCTGCACTCGCCTGCGAGCTCCCCCTCGGTGCAGTACCAAAACTGACTGAGAGTGCTAATTCTCCTCCTAAAAGTTCTCTGTTTTCAACTTGAAGGTGCTTCGATGTGGCCACCCAAATCCAAGCGGAGCCCTTGGAAAAAAATACACTGGAGGCGATGCCTTTTCTATGTGCTGCTGGCCGCCTACGCTTGGATCATTGATAACTTTAGTTCTTTCTGGGGAAAACCTGGACTTTTGAATCGAGACGGCATTCATCCTTCGAGGATGGGTGCTGAGCTCCTTTCTAGGAACATTGACCGGCACTTAAACTCGCCGTGTTCCTGACATACCAGAGTTGGTCCAGGTAGCAGAATTACTGTCTTAAACAGATCTCTGCCACCTCACCGTCAACCCAGCAGGCAGTTAGGGAGAGTGTCCGCGACCAGACATATCGCAAAACGACCAGTTAAGGGAGTAAACAGTAGCAACCTCATATTTATAAAACCAGAAACAAATAAACGTGATGGTCAGAAATCACCAATAAAATTCGGATTACTAAATATTCGTTCGCTCTCCTCAAAGACCGCCCTAATAAATGAGCTTATTACCGATAATGAAATTGACATACTTTGCCTAACCGAAACGTGGCTAAAACCGGACAAATACCTTCCACTTAATGAGGCTACTCCTCCAAGTCACTTTAATTACCACATACCTCGACACAATGGTTGTGGCGGTGGTGTTGCCACAATTTATAACTCTAACCTTACTATGGCTCCCAAATTTGAATACAAATTTAAATCTTTTGCGGTCCTTGTTCTCAATCTTATGCAACCTGACAAAACATCTAGATCTAATGTACCCTTAACGATTGTAACATTATATAGACCCCCAGGCCCCTATTCTGACTTTATTACTGAATTCTCAGAATTTCTTTCCTCACTAGTCATTAAAACTGATAATATTATAGTGTTGGGCGATTTCAACATCCACATGGATGATGTAAATAATAGCCTGACATCAGCGTTCCAATCCTTAATTGAACACATTACCTTTTTCCAACATGTTAATGCACCTACACATAAAGGTAGTCATACTATTGACCTTGTTCTAACATATGGTGCACAAATAGAACAACTTGCTATCCTACCTCAATGTCCTTCACTAACTGACCATTACCTAATACATCTAAAGACTACAATAGATTCTACAGCCCCTAACTCTATTTGCTACCACACTAGACAAATAACCCCCCAAGCCATAAGCGACTTCATAGATAAAATTCCTTCTCTTCTTGAACCCTTAATGACACAATACACATTAGAAGGCCCTCCTCCCAGCCCTTTACAAGTTGATCAATTAACTGATAATGTTATAGATGCACTTTACACTACATTAAATTCCATTGCGCCACTTAAAAAGAAAATTAGAAAACAAGACAAAATTGCCCCATGGTATACAGCACAGACACGCTCAATGAAGCAAGCTGCACGTAAAATTGAGAGAAAATGGTATGCCACCAAACTTGAAGTGTTCCATCTTGCATGGAAAGACAGCCTAAAAAACTATAACAAAGCACTTAATAATACAAAAACAGAATACTATTCCTCACTTATAAATGATAATAAAAACAATCCCAAATTCCTCTTTAACACAATATCGCGGTTAACTAAAAGTAGGAATGAAGTGACACACTCCATTCCAATAACATTAGACAGCTATAATTTCATGATTTTTTTTAATGATAAAATTGAATCTATTAGAGGTAAAATAAATAACACCATTCAAACCTCAAATTCAGCTGGTTTCCCTATATTGGAAACAGCAAGTCCTAGCCGACCTATAGCATACCTGGACTCGTTTACACCTGCCAGTATATCTGAAATTATCAAGTTGATCTCATCAAGTAAGGCCTCTACTTGTCTACTGGATCCAATTCCTACTGATCTCCTTAAGGCTACTTTCCCTAACCTAGCTGAGCCGATACTTAAAGGCGCTCCAAGCGATGCTGTTTCACGTCACTTCTTGTTGACGTTCGAAGTATTGTCAAACAAAACGGAGGATAGCTCCAGAGAGGGTTCAAGCGTTATAAGTTATAGCTCACTCCTCCCCCTCCCTCCCATGCCTCCCGAAAGACTCATGAACCTTGTCGTTTATTGGCTGGAACACTGTTATGTTTAGTTTTCGTTTGTTATGCTAGGTTTGCCCACTGTGTTTTGGAACCTGGGCTGTCTACAGAGACCGGGTTTTTTTACAGTGTGTTCAGGGGACAGGCAGCTAGCAGATTATGAGGAGATGTTTGCTGTATGTAACAACACATGTTTTAGTCCTAAAAACGTGTCACATCGCTTAGAGCACCTTTAATATTATAAATCACTCTCTTGTAGCAGGACATGTTCCCAAACTTTTCAAGACATCTGTCATTAAGCCTTTAATCAAAAAGCTCAACCTTGACCCTGATGTCCTGGCTAACTATCGACCTATATCCAACCTCCCATTTATATCCAAGATTCTTGAAAAAATAGTGTCTAAGCAAATTTGTACCTTCTTAGACGCAAACAACATTCAGGAAACCTATCAATCTGGCTTTAGAGCATACCATAGCACAAAATCAGCCCTAGTAAAGGTCTACAATGATCTCCTTATCTCATCTGATAATGGATGCATTTCATTATTAATCCTACTGGATCTAAGTGCCGCTTTCGACACTATTGATCACAGCATCCTACTACATAGACTTGAGCATATGATTGGCATCAAAGATTCTGCGTTAGCCTGGCTCAGGTCATACCTTACTGGACGTTACCAGTTTGTACATGCACATAATGAAGCATCATGCCACACTGAAGTCAAGTATGGTGTGCCCCAAGGATCAGTACTGGGACCTCTGCTATTCTCCCTTTACATGCTACCTTTGGGATCTGTTATTAGAAAACATGGCATTACCTTCCACTCTTATGCAGATGACACCCAACTATACCTTTCAATGAAGCCTAATGATTGTACGCCAGTAACAAAACTTGTTGCCTGCCTCAGTGACATCAAAAACTGGATGACTAAGAATTTCCTTTGCTTAAACTCTGATAAGACTGAAGTCATGTTGATTGGCCCTAAAAACCTGTCCAATACTTTACCCCATCATCAGAGCTTACTTAGTGACCTTTCACTCACACCTAACGCAAAGGTCAAGAACCTTGGGGTGTATATTGATCAAGACCTCTCTTTAAATAGTCATGTAAAGCATATCTCCAAAACCTCATTCTTTCATTTACGCAACATTGCTAAGGTCAGAAAATGTCTTTCTTTTGAGGATGCAGAAAAACTAATACATGCATTTGTTACCTCCAGACTTGACTATTGTAATGCACTGTTCTCTGGATGTGGTACTAGCTGCATCAAAAACCTTCAACTAATACAAAATGCTGCAGCACAAGCACTCACTAGGACAAAAAAATATGAACATATCACACCTGTCCTTGCTTCCTTACATTGGCTTCCTGTTAAAAGCCGAATTGATTTTAAAATACTTCTCCTAACATATAAAGCCCTTAATGGCCTTGCTCCAGCATATATTAAAGACTTACTTATTCCCTACCACCCTTCTAGACCCCTAAGGTCACAGAATGCTGGTCTCCTAGTAATTCCTAGAATATCAAAATGGGACAATGGGAGGAAGAGCATTCTGCCATCGTGCGCCTGTCCTGTGGAACAAACTCCCTTCTAACATTCGTCAAGCGGACACTCTCAACACCTTTAAGTCTAGACTCAAAACTTTTCTATTTACTGACCCCTTTAGTTAGGGATGGTGTATGGTAAGCCACACCTCCTCAGGGTATTATTGGAAAGGACTGCCTCTGCTGTTAGCTCCTGTCCAGGGCTTGGTGGCCACTGACCATTTCCTTTGGTGGTGCTGGCTTGTTATACATCATACCTTAGTTATGCTGCTACAGTTTAATGCCGCCACAATCCACCCATCTGTGAACCCGTACAATTTTCACTATTCTTTCTCCTCCTCTCTCTTTCCTCTCCACTTACTTCTCTCTCTTCACTTAGCCAGCATCTGTATATGGTTTCACATGCAATACAACTCACATTCTCTGAAATCTGATGGAGACTGTTCTAACTCATCTCCTCTTTGATTTTCCATGCCTTTACCACCCTGCCGTGAGTCATCACTGCCTTCCACTGCCTGCGTCTGCACCTCCTGGGTTCTCCCGGGACCTTCTTCTAACGTGATCCGGCGTCATGAATGGTCCTCAACCCACTCCACTGTCCATGCCACTGCCTCCCTGCTGAGGGTCACCCCTGCCTTCCACTGCCTGATCCTGCATCTCTGGCTTCCTGGGTGGTCTGCCTTCAGCTTCACAGATGACCCTGACATGATTGATACAGCCTCTAGCTGGCCCCTGGCTTGACTGCGCCTAATGACATGGGACTATATCCTGGGATTCTAATGGGACTCCTATATTACTTTACTTTATTTACCAAATTTTTTTTGTAATGTGTATCTAATGGAATAATAGTGGACTACTCACCATCTGAGAGACTGAAAACCTGCACTAGGCAGTTGGGTTAGCCCCTTGAGCCGTCGGAACTGCCCAAGGTTTCTTCCTCTACCATAACAAGTAAAAACAAAAAACGCTGCTAGGGAGTTTGTCCTTGCCCCTGTTGCTCATTGGGCCTCTTGTGTTAAGCGCTTTGTGACTTGCCTTTTGTAAAAATGCGCTACATAAATAAAATTGAATTGAATTGAATTAATTGAAATAGCATGAAAAAAATGGCTGCCGCTCAGAAAAAGGCATTATATGTACACAGGCCCTTAAGTAACAATTTGTAAATTTCACTCTCAAAATTGCGAGAAAAATGCACAGCAAAATGAAAATATGAAAATGAGTTTATATATTTTTTGTTGAATGTAATGGTAAACCATTCTGCCTTATATGTCAGGCGTATTGGTACATTTCAAAGCTTCCAATCTTCAGCGCCACTTCAGCTCACTACATGCTAACATGTTGGTGTGTGACATTTACAAAAAATCTGTCTGTGTGTGTGGGTGAGAGAGAAAGAGAGGCCATGTATAATCAGGGATGCAAACGCAAGTATGCTCAAAAAAGAGAGAGGTATTCTCCCCCCCCCCCCCCCCCGCCCCAACACCCCACAAACCCCCCCCCCCCACCCCGCACCACTCCCCCCCCCCCCCCCATAAACAAGATTTAGTCACTCTGTAATACACCACGTTGCAGGTATATTCACTGCTTTTAGCAACACACAATCGCAACAGCCCCTAGTCTCCCGACCACCATGTAGCTGACTATAACTGACCGAACCTCAATTGTGGTCTCCAGCTTCAACCAGGACCACTTACAACTGCACTTACAACCTCTATACAATTGTTGCAAAAAAGGATTTTAACACAACATTAAGATTTCAATGAAAATGAATGCCATTGAAGCCTATAGCAAAGGGCTGTCAATATTGTCAACTCATACTCCTATTATATCCCTCTCTGAACGCTTCCGTTGCGCAAGACACTATTTCTTTTCTAATGCAATGCATTATGCTCATTATAAGACGTCCACGTTTGGCGTCAATTCCTTTCATTAGCCCCTACCAGCCAGTAGAAGCATTAGGAAACAAGAAACCAAATGACCAAAAGGAACTTCGTCTTATTATGCGTTTAGCGATTGCATTTGTTTAAACTGTAGGCATGTAGTCATGATTCCTCGTCGTAATTTATGCCTATAGGCCAGGGCTATTCAATTCACATTTCATTTGGGCCACATTTCAGAACCAAGATCTTAAGTTGGGCTGCACATTTTCAGCAGTTTACCCTTAAAATTGGCGACATTCTAAAAAATATTGAGAATGCATGCAATTTATATTACATTGGCCATCTCTAAAATTAGGTGGGGTGGAGGAGGAGGCATTAACTAGCTTGGTCTGTTTCTGATATTCTGGGTGCGTTGAGAAATAGGCTAGCCTACAATCTGCCACTCTGATAATGGAATAACACACCACAGTTCACAAGCTTGTTATTTTTCTGTGATGGTTTCTGATAGATCAAAATGAACATAAACCAGCAGGTTAAAATAGCGGTTAATGTAGGAAAGTAAGGACCATGAACGATTTTGATTGTTTTTTTACCTGCCAATTATGAGCTTTAATTCATAAATCAATCCAGAGCTGGTCTATTTCCTAAAAACTTCGTCTAGCAGTTAGCACTGTTTTCATTCAGACTGACGTTACGCTCTGCTGCTCTTTCCCTTCAGCCGGAGTGGCCGGTGTACGCTCTGAACACGCTCTAAACACTTCCAAGAGAGAGAGAGTTTACTCGGAGAGCTCGGTTTGAGTGTCAGTTTACGAACGCACCCTCTGTAAAAGTCCTCATTTACGTTCTGGAGGCTCGTGAATGGCGTTTAATTTTTATTGTTGGAGCGTCGTCCGGGCCACATGTGCACCAGGTCTGGGCCGCATGTGGCCCGCGGGCTGCCTATTGAATAGGCCTGCTATAGGCTATATATTGCTTGGAAATTTTGCTTACTTTCTGTCGGCCTTCTAACGTTTCTCTAATTAATGCAAAGTCAAGAGAATGGGTGGTTAATGACAGACAATTTTTAAAAATAGCCTAATACAATTCGAACTTTAATGCTGAGCGAACTAAAATTAGCCTATCTGCCTCTTAGCCTTTCATTCTATGTGATATCGTACGAAAAGTAACCACAAGCACCATAGATAATACCATATAGATCACAGAAAAAGTATATGCACATGATTAACCAAAAATATAGATATCCTGACCTCTGGTGACCTCACCGGTTGCCGGGAAACAGTCAAGGAGAATAATGCGTATCAGTTGAACTTCGGTAATCAGATTGGCCATATGTCATATATCCACTCTCCAGCAGAGGGAAACAAATGTTTCCGACTTATTCCGCCGGATTTAAAATTTATTATTAGAGTGCCCTGGTTGGTTGGTTGGTCAGACCCCCCCCCCCCCCAAAAAAAAAACTCTTTGAATCTGCACGATTCACACAAGTCACCCAAAATGACATGAAAAAAGTGAGAGGCGCCGAAAAGAGAGCTGTTTGCATCCCTGATAATGTGGCCACTGGCGTGCACAGATAGAGACAAGGTGGTGCTAAAGCACTTGCCCCTCTGCCTCCAAAAAAGTGCCCTTTTGAAAGTTTTTACAGTTTACCCTTTTTACCCTTTACTGAAGGCAATGTTGACATGACATTTTAGGAAAGCTGCGCGATTAAAAAAGTGTGAAAATAATGTCCCAATATGTGTGCCCCCTCCGCACACACACCCCAAACTCTGTCTTTCTTCCTCTGTCCCATGTGAGGCACAATGCAACAGCATAGTACAGCAACTGGAGGCCACGGCGAACAACACTCAGGGCGAGCAGCTCTTCCACACTCTCAATCAATTCCGACCTGTTTTCATAACACGATAAAAAACATAACGTTATGCTATGCACAGCATTATGCACATAAAGAAGAGCTCCTTTGAGCTCAACTACTGTGTAGTTTTCGTTACATTATGTACTGTGTTGTGACAGAATAGTGACACGGTTGTTATTGGTATTGGAGCGGGAATCGAACCCGGGTCGCCGGCGTACGGTGCAGGTGCCCCAGCCAGTACATTTTTTTTACCATTATTATTATTACTATTATTATTATATAATTCTTATTATTACTGTTATTATTATACTTATTTCATGGTCCATTACAAATGTGATGTATCAATGACTAACAAAAAGAATTGTGTATATTTCATTTTGAACATGTCTTCATGAGGACATTTTGTTATTATATTCTGTTTTTTATTAGTAATGATTTGACCAGCCAAAGTTTGACTAATTTTAGAAGTTGATATTGGAGGCTGTGCCTCACTAAATTTCTAAACTCATTTATGAGCCTTATCATATAATTTGTTGTGTTTCAAAAGATATCACCGGTGCATAACACCTTACACAGTGTATATTTCCATTGCATGGTCTTCACTATTTACCTGTTGTTTATGGACCTGTGGGGACTGGATGACTGTTGATTGTGATGGCTGAATAACTCTTTGGACTTGCATTATCTGGCCACTTGGCAACTTCAACACTGCAGCAGTCTGTGACTCTCCTCCCCCTCTACTGCTACATGAAGGTCCCTGGAAAAAATGACTCTTAGTACCACATAATCACCTTGTGAAACCCTTACAGTTAAAGTATGTACAGAGTAGCTGTGATGTTAAAAATGATATGACATAAATTGATAATGTAATCCACAACACTGAGCTATTTTTCTAGCTGTTCATAGTACACTTAATGTGTAGTTCGCTTTTTGCAGCACCAATACATAATGAATGAGATACAAAACTGTTAAGCTCTTATCTACCATAGAATGATGCATGATTCCTTAACCGACATACCTGAGAGTGAAGAGAGGAATGATTGGAGTTAATTGATTTCTTTAGTGAAACCTCTTCCATGGTGTTATCCTGTAAAACATACATTTTCCAATATGTGTTACAACTTTGGGAGGACTTTTCAATTCTTCATTTATGTGTAACAGTTACATGTCAGTACAAAATTTTGATACAGTTTCATGTTCAAGTGTGGCTTGTCAGACAAAATGTTAAATCGATTAGGCTAAATAACTGACTAAGCTTTATGGCTCTAAGATTGGTTATTTTGGGGTATCTATTAGAAGTGATGCACTAATAAACAAATGGCTTTGTTTATTTAAAGGCTAACTAAATATGCAAAAACATTTAGTCATGTACTTGCTCCTCAAACAAACATCATGTTTCTGGAAAAAGGAACCAAAAACACGTAGGCCTACAACAGAACAGTGGATTTGAAGACTGATTTAAGGAGGAAATGTTTTTTTAATGCATTTTATGGGATTCACCATAAGCCATGTTTAATGCAATTGCACTTTATAGAACTATCCATAGTTCATAGAACAAGTAAGGTCTAATGAACGCGTTTTGGGGTTAGAGTTCTAAAATCTTTGACAATACATAGCCCAATTAGCCAACTGTTACAATGCTTTAAACATAAAAACGGCCTCTGATTTACACCACTAATTACAAGAATTAACAGTTACAATAACAAAAGTATCTGTAACCCCAGTTACAGAAGAGGCTAATAATTTCAAGACTGGTTCTACGCAAGTTAGAAGATGCTTGATTATGTTTTATATGAAAAAGGAGACTAGTTATGCTAACGCTGAATATCCAAAGTAGCTAACTGCTCATTCAATTTAATACTGAGATCAGCATCGTGAGAACATAACGGTAGCAAGTTAAAAACGTATTCTTATGAAAGCCGGTAACTTTTTTTCCTCGCTAACGATAAGTTATATCTAGGCTATTTTGTGGTGTATAATTTAACCTTTTGAATAATGACATACTTCCGTGATTCTTTTTTTAAATTTCTCAATCACTAGTCAACGCATTGGTAAAAGCAGAGCGGGTTTAAGTTGGTGAGATTCTACTTTGCTAGCATCTAAACTATTGCGTGATAGCTTTACGTATTTGACTATGACTGTATCAGAATTCATGGAAAACGGTTTAATAGCAATCGAAATGCAGACTGAAACGTGCTACTTACCAGAGACAAGACGGTCAACTTCTTCTTAATAACACGAACGTTAGCTAGATATTTAAAAAAAATGTCTACCGAATTGTGGGCACGTGAGATTGTCGTTTTTACTTTTGATTGCACACCAAACTGATTTAGAACATTCTAGCATTTGTAATTCTGAGAGGCCTTGAGCTTTAAAATTCTGCACTGAAGTTTGCAGGCATCTCTCCTCTCCCTGTTACAGTTCCATTACATTAATGTATTGCACGTACAGCCACTTACCAAGCAAGTCTCGGGGAGATATCGATTAGGCCTACAGTGTCATGCACTTTCCTGCACAGACCGTCCGTCACTGAATATGACATGACATCTACAAAATTGTTCTAGAAAAGAGCAAACATTGCATGAAGGTTCTAAGTTATTCCTGCCATCACATCGTCAAAGAGTTGGTTAGCTGCTGCAAAAGGGGAAAATTCTCAGGAGTCTTTCAGGAATCGAGACCGAGTCAAGACCAAGGCCATAAAACCAAGTCAGTTTTCATAACCATGATATAATATCACCCCAATTAATAATCAGCTGTTAGATCTAAAGACTAAGCAAGACTAGGAATTGTTTACAGGAACAGTATTGTGCACTCTTAGAGGGAGGTCCACTTAACCTCTGCATGTGACTTTTTAAGATCATTAATAAAATCCATGCATCATTTTCTGCCAATTTTTCTTATGAAAACAGTGCTCCTTTCTAATTAACACCTTAAGCCCACCCTGTTTTTGAATCAGTTAGGGCCTGCAGAGCAAACTCAAATTTGCCAAAGGTGTATATTAGTAGGCTTTTTCACAATATTTTCAAAATGTCATAATTTTGAGAATACAGTAGAACATACTGTTCAATATTATTTAAATGTATTTGTCATCATGAAAGATGGTTGGAGTTTTTTGTAAAAAAAAAAGTGGTCTTGAGGACTCACTCTTACAATTACGAGTCCTTCTCCTTCTACTGTTGTCCGAGACCGAGTCAAGACCGAGTCTTTGAAGGGTCAAGTCTGAGACGAGACCCCGAAAGCAGAAAATGGTCTCGAGACCCGTCTCGAGTACTACAACACTAGCATGGGAAGTGGTTTACTGTTTATTTGAGGAAAAGAGGCTTATTTGGCAGTGTACTTTATGCATGTGGAGGTGGAAGGGTTCTTTGTTATATGTTGGAGGGGGCATACTGGTTACCATGTGAGTGTTTGTGTGGAAGTGTGGGAGCAGTGTTCTGTATGAATGGTAGTGGGCGGAGGGCAGTAGTCTAAACACCAATAAAGTATTTCTAACTCTTTCGAAAAGGGGTGTGAGTGGGGGGTCCACCATTTTTTTTACTGACATTCAGTGTCAAGTTAAATTGACACCATAGAGCCACTTCTTCCAGGTAGGCCTGCTGTTATTGCTAATCAGGCTTCTTTCACACCCGCCCCCCCGACCAAGGTCTGTCCACCTTGTGCTCTTGCATACCAAAGATGTCGGTAGTGGTGAACTGAGAAGAGATTTAAAAGAAGAAAAGGGTTTGTGGCATTATCAACTTTTCTTGATATAGCCTATTGTTTTTATTTATAGTGTATGAAAAAAGCACACAAAGACAGATAATTTAACATAATTTCTAGATTCATGCAATCTATGCACCCCTAAGTTGATGTTTTCTCCCATCTCCCATCTGTTAAGCCGTACAATTTTCACTCTGTCTTTCTCCTCCTCTCTCTTTCCTCTCCACTTATTTCTCTCTCATCTCATCAGCCAACATCTGTACATGGTTACACATGCAATATAACTCACATTCTCTGAAATCTGATGGAGACTGTTCTAACTCATCTCCTCTCTGATTTTCCATTCCACCCTGCCGTGAGTCACCACTGCCTTCTACTGCCTAACCCTGCACCTCTTGCCTCCTGGGTTCTCCTGGGACCTTCTTCTAACGTGATCCGGCAGAATTCTTGAATGGTCCTCAACCCACTCCACGGTCCATGCCACTGCCTCCCTGCTGAGGGTCACCCCTGCCTTCCACTGCCTGATCCTGCATCTCTGGCTTCCTGGGTGGGCTGCCTTCAGCTTCACAGATGACCCTGACATGATTGATACAGCCTCCAACTGGCCCCTGGCTTGACTGCGCTTAATGACATGGGACTATATCCTGGGATTCTAATGGGACTCCTACATTACTTTATTTATGGAATATATAATGGAATAATAGTGGACTACTCACCATTTGAGAGTTGGGCTAGCCCAAGGTTTCTTCCATAACAAGTAAAAACAAAAAAACACTGCTAGGGAGTTTTTCCTTGTCCCTGTTGCTCATTGGGCCTCTTGTGTTAAGCGCTTTGTGACATGCCTTTTGTGGAAATGCGCTATATAAATAGAACTGAATTTAATTGAATTGAATTTCTCAGACAGAAATCCACAAAGCATTGTGTGCCTATTCGCTATTTTTTCTGCTTAGGCGACATACAAATATTTGTCTTAAATTTTCTTTTTGATCTACATATTTTAAATGTCATTACCTACAATATAAGCCTGATGCATGCCCAATGATCAACAGAAAAAAAAATAGTTTAAAGCAATGGTCTTCGATCATGCGATCACCAATTCCTGCAGTGAACTCTACTAATCTAGGCAACTGCTTTTCAACTAGTGATCAGCACCATTTGTGAAAGTGCGACGCCGGATCTGTCGCAAACTCCGTCCGTACGCAAACTTACATGTCTTAAGACACTTCTTGTTCCTATTGACCTTCCGTAGTTCCAGTCAGTACCACTGAGAAAAGGGGGCGCGGTATAATGTAGTATTTACATTTCGTATGAAGTTAACATATTTTAGTCAAACTATGTTATTTGTTCAGTTTTTAGGGATTTAGAAGGTATATAAAAATATTTTCTCTTAAACTATATAACGGAAAGATTAACCTCCATGTGTAAAAGTTTAGTATCACCTACAGCTGATACTATGGTAAAATCCATGAAGTAAGGTAATGGAAGAGGTGTAAGTGAAAGGGATCAAGCTCCTGACAGTTGAGGACCTTAAGTTTTCTTCCAACAGCGTGACATTGGTTGGAGGTAATAGCCCTATCAGTCTTTTTACCTCTAATTGTAAAGAGAACTTTGACTAATAAATATTGTTATGTATCATGGGTTTCTGTAAATCAGAGGGACGAAAGCAATGGGTTGACGTGCTTGCTAACTCACTGCTAACTTGCTCAACTGAAATCGAGAGGCAGTAGCTAACCTGTTAGCTAGCTAGCCTCGTACCAGTGCCCGTTTCATTTCCAAGAAAGCTATCACGAGAACTATAGTACAACCAGCGGAAAGCAAACATGTTGTTAATAGATGAGGCAGTTAGAGCAGTTAAATAATGGTTAAAATATAGTCTACTGTATACCGAGCAATAAAAGGAACGGCCATCCTAACGCACATATACGGAGGCTAGGCCTTTTGCAAGGGCTAACATTAGATAGCCAGCATCATTAAAGATAGACTTCTGACCGTCCAAGCTAACGTAACGTAGGTTAGCTACTCATATAGATATGACTTCACGGCTGAACTTGTAAAATAGTTAAATGTTTTCATGTAAATTGAGAGATTGCAGAATGTTATTTGCAGTTTTCTGGCAATTCCGCTGTATCCAACCAAAGTAACGTTACTTTGCCACACAGCAAGCGTTCCTGACTGTTGACATCTCTTGGAGCTTTTTTTAGAGGTTCACTCACTGTGATCCAGTGGTATTTAGCTGGATTTTCATCGTCAATGACACTAAATGAAAAAATCTAATTACTTCCAACTTGGTCAAAGTCATATTGAGAGAGAGAGAGTCAGCTATCCTCTGATAACTAGTTGTCATCCTAGTTAACGTTAGCTACACTTTCAGGAGGATCATAATTGCATTGACAGATATTTGAATGATTCCAGCCTGAAAACATATCGAATATCTTTCACCGCGTTGAACAAAACATGTTGATCATATTTAAATTAACCATAATACAACCTATAAAATGTCATAAAAAAACTCTTTTTTATTACATTATCTCTGGCTTGATTCTTCGAGGTCGCCGAGTCCAAATCGAACTGACACCTCGTTTTATGTCTGCATGACGTTATGCGTTTGTGTAAATTACTTTGTTCGTCCAGGTTCTGCAAAAAACCCACAGAATGTCCTTAAAACCGCGGGTGGTGGATTTTGAGGAGACATGGAACAAGCTCTTGACGACAATCAAAGCAGTAGTTATGCTTGACTACGTGGAAAGAGCAACATGGAATGATCGATTTTCGTATCCTTTTTTAAATACAATGCTATTGTCTACATAATTTAGGTTGTATATAAAGTTTTAGCATAGTTCATAGTCTAGTTGTTCTTAATATGGTAGATTGCAATTGCAGCAAAAACGTTGAAGCCTGTTGAGATATCAAGACCCTTTTGACACACTGCTCTGTCTTAGATCATACTTAACAAATTGGACAGGGACATCTATGCTTTATGTGTTGCCTACCCAGAACCTCTGGGTGAGAGACTTTACACTGAGACAAAAGTATTCCTGGAGAATCATGTTCGTCAGTTGTACAAGGTAACACTGCATATTTTGAATAAATTCTTAGGTCTATTCAACCATTTAAATGTGACATTCATTTAGTTTGCCATCTGCATAAAATGAATTACATTTTCCTCTTGCAGAAAGTACTTGAGTCAGAGGAGAAGCTTCTCGTGATGTATCACAGATATTGGGAAGAATACAGCAAAGGTGCAGATTACATGGATTGCTTGTACAGGTAATCATTCATTTTTCTATGTCTGTGTCTAAACAATGTCCAAAAAATATAATGTGCAGGGCATTTGTGCATAAAACTAATTGTTCCATTCATATATGGCTGTGTTTTATTTACATGGATCCTTCTCCTTTGTAAACATTTAGTATAAACAAGTAAACAAATGTTTCAATTGAATAACAATTATTTCTTCATAAAAAAGCACATTTCCCACAAAGTGGCAGATAATAGATAATGTTTTATTGCTGAAGTTATCCGTCATGTATTTCAGACTGATTGCATTTTGAAATGTAATAATCTTGATAGCTGACCTGTCACTGGGGCGTTAAGTTCAGATGTTTTAATCATCAGTTCAACTGACCCTTCCACTCATACTGTACCTGTTAACCACTCACATTTAAATTCCAGGTATCTCAACACGCAGTTTATCAAGAAAAACAAGCTGACTGAAGCTGACCTGCAGTATGGATACGGAGGTGTGGATATGAATGAACCACTAATGGAAATTGGAGAGGTTAGTCAGTTTTTCTTGTTTATTATATTTTTCTACTCACAGTATATGGAATTTAATTGACTAAGCAATGGCTTTCATATAACTAAGTTTTCAGTTTTCTGTATATTGCTTTCTGATAGGCTGACAGGGTGTGTTATTCTGTGTAACAGAAATATGAAGTAGATCTGGGAGAAATAGTTTGATTGTACATTATCTGATATGGCATAGCTTTTTTGATAACCAAATTGCTAATTTATTACGTTTTGAACACATTGCCTACGTCCATGAGTTGCAACTGAGCGTTAATTCCATGTATCCTTACACATTAAACAGTAAAATGTAGAATACTAAACTGTATGGACATTAAAATCATGTTTGTTTTATAGTTGAAATATACAAAGTATCTCCCTCTCTTGCAGCTCGCACTGGACATGTGGAGAAAACTAATGATTGAGCCTCTGCAAGCTGTTCTCATCAGGATGCTACTGAATGAGATAAAAAAGTAAGTGTCCTCTAATTTATATGGACAGCTTGCTGCTACAACCCCAACTTCATTCAATGTGGTTTTGTCCATCATTTACCAGTCTTTCAACTTTTTTACCTTAAGAAAGGTCCTCACATTACTGACAAAAAGGTGCTACAAAGCATTTATCTTATATTAACAATTGTATTTGTTGTATCTAAAAGACAAAGAATGTCTGTGTGTGTGTGTGTGTTTCTGTCCGTCCGTCCGTCTGTCAATTCTTGAGAAATGACTTTAAAATGATTGACCTTAAACTAGGTGTCTTGATAATGGCATGGCTAAGTGCAGTGCCAAGCTTGCTGGTGTTGGGACAAACAAAAATCTAAAAGTGATGTTAAATACCACTGTGGTTCTCAAACTCTTTCAAGACACCCATCAACTATTTTGTCATTATTTAAGTTACCATAAATTCTTCCTTTTTACTATGCATAATCGTAAGCATTTAGTTAAAAGAACTTGCACATCTCTTATGCAGATTCAAATGTAAAAAACTTTTAATTCATAAAGAAAGTAAAATGAAATGCAAAACATTTTCAGTTGTCAGTGAAAAATGAATTGCAACAGAACATAAAAAACATGGGTCTCTGCTTAGTGGATGGACAATTCTCTCATCAGTTCTCTCCCCGTGCCATAGCAGATGTACAGGGATGATCCTGTCGTTGGTCTCCTGTTAAGTTGGTCACAGTCCACTAAGCGAGTTCACAGGGTGACGGGAGATCAGATGATGGGGGGCAGGGATGGCACCCAGTAGAGATGGTTGTGGCATAGGTGGACAGAAGAAAAACTGATTTGGGCCAGACTATGCAATTCAGACTTGTGTGATCACACGTGTCATACTGTATAAAAATACAATTTATTGCGATAAACTATAATATTTGTGTCAAAACGTGTCATTTTTTTACATTTCTGATAAACCGCTTGAGCGATTTTATTTTGTTTTTTAAATTTCGTTAATTAGTAGTCAATTATGTACCTCACAGGTATGTGTTTGGTAATCAAAATTCCTATAGCCAATATTAGAGCACGACAAGGCTGAAACATGTTGACTTATACAATTTTTGGGGGCATTATAAAAGTGAAATGGTTACTGTATGAATTTTACAAAGGGGGGGAACAAAAAACAAATGCTTTTCAGTTTGGTGAATGGAGGTCTATGGGGGCTATATGCATATCCTAAAAGTTTTGTCCAGATAGGATGTGTGTTTTAGGATTATGTTTTAGGTGCAGATGCATGTTTGCTCTATTGCCATGTTTAGCTGCTAACATTACTGTTTTACAACAAATGCAACAGAGGTTAAGTGGTTCACCATGTTCATTCGGTTTGAAACGAATTCCATCTATCCTTTTCCCGAATCTCAACTAAAGTTAGCTTATCCACCATGGTAGGCTACACGACTGGCAAGTAGCCCAACTGTCACGAGACTTCACGCCTAACGCTACGAGAACGAAAGGGGTCAATAGAGACCAATACACCACAGTGAGGGCTTTTGTCTTTAGTGGATTTGGTAGAGAGACACGATGAAAACAATCAAGCATACAAAAGAAAATCATCACCGCCAGAAAAATTATTGACCTCATTTTAATTACTGTCTCGATTAATTGATTTATTGTTTATTGCAACAGGCCTAATTGCAATACACATTTGTAACAGATAGTCTAGGTATTGTATATCACCTGAGTAGCAGTCTGCTGATTTGGATAATCGTGCGTAGCATATCCCTGAACTGTCGACTTGACTTGGTTATGGAATTTGGCTAGCATGCTGGTAGTCTAGAAGTTTTGGGTTCGAATCCTGGCTGCGCCTTTGAGTTGAAGTTGCTTAAGGGGAGACTGGCCCTGAAGTAACTGATAGTTGACAAATGCGTCTGCTAAATGCATTGTAATGTTTAATGGGAAGTTCCATTCGCATTGGACTGGAAATAGCATGCTTTCTTCTAACAGATCCCAAAGGTAGGATGTAGAGGGACAATAACAGGGGCCCTAGTACTGAGCCTTAAAGTGCACCATACTTCAGTGTGGCATGATTCTCTATGAGCATGTAGTGATCAGGTAAGGTATGATTTAAACCAGTCTAATGTAGAAGCTTTGATGCCATCTGATCTTAACTTGACCTTGATCACGTATTCGAGCCAATGTAGAAGGTTGCTATGTTCAATAGTGTCAAAGGCAGCACTAAGACCAAATAGGATGTATATTGATATAGGCCTACTGTATATCCACTATAAGTAGGTCATTGAGTATTATGCTGCCCAATTTCAAATTAGAATTAACATGGAAAGGCTATTTTAAAGGCCCACTATGCAACATTTCTAATTTAATTAATCCGTTTCATACTGTTTAGGATGCTAAAATGAGTCATTACACAGCGAACGAACGGTGTAGAATGCGCCACCGTGGCCAATAGCGGTAGATACAGCACTTGCAATGTTCAGCAGCACGGTCTGCCTCCAATAGAATGCAGTGCAATACAATGCAATACAGCGGTCTTTAGAGGGAGCTCGTGAGAGAGAAAAACAGAACGTTGCTTAGCCCCTCTTTAAAGGAGTCTACCCACTAAACATTAGATGTCTTATGGATGTGCATAATGCATATCATGTGTATTTTCCTTCTGTCGGTCCAAGACCAATTCTGGAAGTTGGTGCACTATTTGGACATCCTATAGCTTATTTATAGTGATATAGTGGTCATGAAAATGAAAAGTCAGAGAAATATAAGTTTGACTTGCAGTCAGAACACATTCACAATACATGAAGAAAAATAGGGTGAATAAGGTTTAATCTCGATACCCGGGATACCCGGGAAATATGATCAAAAGTATTTCTCGTTTTGCGGAAAAGGTTATGACGGGAATCCGGGAAAATGGCGTAATTAAATAGATTAATGGTGTGGGCCTGTTTACAGTAATGTTGATGGAGGCGATGGTGATGCAGTTCGCAAAACCCGACAGCAGTAGGCTAGGCCTACAGCCTACTCTGCCAAT
>JAGFZM010000363.1:26389-38756 GCA_017657215.1 Limnothrissa miodon | reverse complement strand
TATGTCACAAAAATCTGAAACCTCTGAAAGTCTATTGACATCAGGGGCACAGGGGCAGGGTGAGAAATTAATTGTAATTGAGTCACAATTTCATTGCGAAGTTAATTAAAACTCTTCAGTTCAGGCTATCGTTTGCCATGCCTGCCTGCCCTATGTGTTTGTGCACGCAGTTGTAGGCTAAATTTCCGGGTAATTTCCTTTAATTTATTGAACATGTAGGCTATGCGTTTACCCTACGTTATTCTTTCAAATCAGAGAAAATTATGCCTGCCCTGAACATTAAAGAAATATTTGGTTAACTTTGAGCCGCTTGCAAATCTAAATCAGTAAAATATTGGTTTTATATATAAGGGTTGCCTTGCTTTTCAGAAGACAAGTTACAGACAATCCACTTGGCATTTCATAATTAACAATGCAGCAGATGTTGCACACAACGCGCAATGGCAGACTTTATTATTGTTGTGTTGATCAGTGGATGCAGCCTAAACTTTATTCTTTTGTGTAACAATTTGATGCAAAATGCAGGTTTAGGACGACATTGGAATTATATACATACTTATGACCTACTTGGGCTCAAAAAATATTTATTTCCCGGGAAATGGGTCGTCTTATCCCGGGATTTGATTCGTGTCATTTTCGGGAAAGATATTAAACCCTAGCAGTAAAGCCTTAGTTTAAGCTAAACCTTAAATACATAAACGTATACATAGTTTTTTTCTACTCTTGGTATGTGGATCAGTGATGGAAAAATAGATCCGACCTGGTTGATTGATGAGTAGAAATGAAGAGTAATAACTGAAAAAAACATCTTTGTGGGGGAAATAAGTACACCCTAGTCGAGCTCCAGTTTTCAGGTCTGTAACTCTCCTTATCTGCTCTCTAGTGATCGATGTGGTGAGGATCCCAATCAGAAAGTAATCCATGGGGTTATCAACTCCTTTGTTCATGTTGAACAGTACAAGAAGAAGTTCCCTTTAAAGGTAAGCTCTAATTTGTCTGTCTTTCATAGCTTATAGAAATGCATGAATAGGTGGATGGATGAAAATGTACATCTTTGTCCTATTCCTTACTGTTGTTATATTGTTTTAGTAACTTTCTGTTTGTGCATAGCATGTGTGTGTCTATGAGCATCATAACAATGTTGGGTTTAGTTGACCGTTTCAGATGAATCTTCCTAAGTAAAGCTTTGTTTCACTTTAGGTACATGTAATATGGTAATAGACTTTTTCCTGTAATGTAGTTTTACCAGGAGATCTTTGAAGGGCCTTTCTTGACAAAAACGGGCGAGTATTACAAACAGGAAGCCTCCAACCTCTTGCAAGAGTCAAACTGCTCCCAGTATATGGAAAAGGTAAAAATCAATTTAAATATATTTATACAGCACCCTTTTACAATGTACTATTGTCTCATGGCACTCTACAGCAAGGAGCAAGGAAAAACATCCTTGTGGTGGTTAGTCTTGCATTAACTAACTTAACATTAACTTGAGGAGTACTGTTTCAATTTGATTGGTAGTTTTAATTTTTCAAAAGGCATTGCGAGAATCATATATTATGCAGTGTCCTATTTCACGACACCCTTTAAAAAAGCATTTTTTGTATAACTAGGAAATTATTCAGTTCACTTGTAAGAGATAGGAAGACAGTGATGCAGCTTGAGACGCTGTGTTTTCTGTTTGTTTTTTTGTAGTAGTATAGACCATATAAACAGTTCTAGAACATCAATTTTAGGGTGGTTCCCAGAACCTGAAACATTAAAGACTTTCATAAATGGTTGCTTCATGACATATTGTTGAAGTCAATTAGTGAGATAAATCAGGGAGGTAATATTGAAAGAGTTAAATTTCATTGTGGCATTGTGGGAAGGGGTAAGTCACATGGCCTCTAGGTAGGAGAGTTGGTCTTGCCATGGGTCTCCTGTGAAGTTGGTTGCAGTTCAGTCAGGGGGAGTTAGAGACAAGGAATCAAGCTCCGGAGGTAGGAAGGACAATTGGTAGAGATGATTGATTGACTGTGGGGTAGGGGGACAAAGGGAACAAATAAGTGATTGACAATTAATTGAGCTCATGTGTTCCATGTGTATACCACTTAATCAGTTCTTTACATCTGATGCATGGCACCAACTGTCATCTGGTGCAAATTTCAAAGCCTTCAAACCTTGTGCACAAACTTGTGCACATTTTTTAACAACCATGGGTGCCTGTCCCCAACTGCTTAAACTGCCCACAATGAGAAGGCTACGAGCAGATAGCAACATGTTGTCGGCTTGCAGTTTCTCCAGTGAGAAATCTAAAGATGGCAGTTCAGGGCAACTGTGGAGGTCAAGATGACATCTTGAAGACCAAGAAAACAACAATGCTTGCACAGACATCTTCTTGGAGTTGTCAGCAAAAGAAAACCTTACTCAGCCATGGGGGTGGATCTATAATGCTTTGGGGTTGTGTTGCAGCCAGGGACACAGGAAAAATGTCATGGGTGGAAGGAAGAATAGATTACACTAAATACCAGCATATTCTGAAAGCATCACACCTGTTTTACATCTGTAAAACAGTTGAAAATGAAAAGAGGATGGCTTCTACAACAGCACAACTTAGTACTGCTTATGGAGGGTGCCCAAACCTTTTCAGTCCCATAATGTTTTTTTTTTCTATTTAGGGCATAAAAAATAACTATGCATTCTTATATCTTAGCTGAATGTCATTTCCATTTTCTAGTGTTTACATCTTTTCAATAAAAAAAATGTTAGAAAATGTTAAAAAGAATGTTATTTATCAAGGCCCAAACTTTGGCATAACGCTGTATGTTCTACTGACTTACCATGGTGGATCGGATGGAGAAATTAGGTTTTGATCAACGATTTTTAATCAAGATCAACTATTTTTATTATGGTAGTGTGGTTATTATGAGTCATTATAGCCTGTTGCCTTTACATATACCCTTTTACACAGTTTAGTCTGGCCATGGTAGTAGACTAGATTTTGATATGATATGTGGAGGTTAAACACACAATATAGTGGGCAGAATAGACTCTCCAGAAATCTTGCATGGAGAGCTGTGATCAGTTATTACTTAATATTAGATTAGTTATTACTTAAAATTACACAATGTTAGGCCATTTGCTGTGAGGTGTGTGATTTGAGTATGTGATATTTTGGACACTTAGAAAAGTAGTCTATGTGCAATAATTCCATTTGGTTCTCCTATGTGGCTTGTGAGTGTTAGTGAAAATGTGTGGGTTACTAACTTCAGATTTGTTTTCTTTTATACACATGCTTACTAGTCACACATCACTAAACAGTGGGCAAAAAATTCTCTGATTAATTAAGAAGGGAAATGCGTTGCTAGGGAATATCTGATCTGTAGGGTCTGGAAATATTGCTCCCACATGACATTCAGCACTGATTGATCGCGTCTCTTCCTTGTACATGACAGGCCTAACTTAGACTACTTCTGTGATGAAAGCAGGAACATGATTTCAGGTAACTGAAAGTAAGCAGTCGCACAGAAATTGCTTCTAAATCCAGGTTGAAAGGCACCATATATACACACACAAGTGTATAACTTTTTCCTTATTATCTAGTCTGTGGCATTATATTGGACTAACACCAGAACTTGAACAGAAGCTCGATCCTGCTTGCATGACATTGGAGCCATGAAGAGAATTGTGGAACACTTTTATGATGCCTCTGGTGCATTCTTTTCTGGTGCCTACTGCTCTGCATAACACCAACCTGCTATGTTTCCATCCACTTAGATCCAAAATTCTGATTGGATAATTTGATTAGTTAGATCTGAATTAATACTACCTATTTTTTTTTATCAAATTTGCTCAAAAGGAAAGATGGTTGTAAATATAATGTGGGCGATTTGGTGTCTCACTTGGCAGCATTTCAATGTTATGGTTGGCAAGTTGGCACAAATGATTGTGTGTTTTTGGTTGGACCTAATTTCACTCGGTCAGGTTATGGCCAGCCAAAATAATTTAAGAATGTGTCTTAAGTACCAGCTAACTTCCATATGCTTTTAAATATCTGCAGGTTCTAGGGCGATTGAAAGATGAGGAAGTGCGATGTCGGAAGTACCTTCACCCCAGCTCCTATGGGAAAGTCATCCATGAATGTCAGCAGAGGATGGTGGCAGACCACCTGCAGTTCCTGCATGGAGAGTGTCAGAACATCATTCGACAGGAGAAGAGAGACGGTCTGGGAAACTTTCTATTCTATGTTTTCCTATCTGTCCCATCACCCCCAGAAAAATAATATAGTGCTTTCTGTCTGGTTGACAGGGTTTTTGTTATTACCTGACAATGGGACAGCTGAGAAGTAGATCTGATCCATATCTGTGGTCTTTTGAATGTAACTAAAGCAAATTAGAGTGCATCATAAAAACGTGGTCTGGCGTGAGAGAGAGAAAGAAGCTGAGCTTAGCTGTTGTCAGACGCATTTCATCAGCGATTACTCGTGGCAGAGATGCACTTGGAAAGGGACTGGAGACGGCTATGTTGTTGCTGTTATGATTGTTGTTGATTGTTGAGATTTTTGTACATGCAAACTGAAAACCATTTACACAGATGATGCATTTTATGAGGTAGAATTTTCACATTTTGGATGCAAGGCTTGCTGTACTGTTGCATGCCTTATACGTTAAACGTTTGGTACTGTTGGAATGGTAACCAAAGAAAATTGCATTCTTTGCTGTTCCTTGGAGACTTTTATCTCCAACTTATCATGTTGTACCTTTTCCCATGAAAAAGAATGCTCGGTCAAAAGTGTTTGGACACTTGGAAGTGGTAGTCATTGAAATAAAAAGTAAAAAAAATAAATACATACAACAGAATGCTTGTTTGACACCATTTTACAGCCTTTATTTCCACTGTGCATATTCTGATACATTACAGACATGGCAAATATGTACACTTTGCTGAGGGCTGTCTCAAATGGATTACCTCACATGATCCAGGAGCTCCAAATCCACATTCATGATGAGGGGCTCCGAGCTACCAATAACCCCTCTCAGGAAAATGTAAGTGCATATGTGTGTATTTTTGATTGTGATGTGGTTATGTGACATTTTGGGGTATTTGTGTTTCAAGTCTGATGTCGTTTCAGATGCCAACACAGTTTGTGGAGTCGGTGTTGGAAGTCCACAGTAAATTTGTCCAGCTGATCAACACAGTGCTGAATGGAGATCAGCACTTCATGAGTGCATTAGATAAGGTATCTAACTACATTACATTAAGACTTCTTTTAAGTTAATGGATAAATAACTCTTAATAACTTTTGGTTGTTTAAACTAATAATTAGGTTTCTCTTGTTGTAACTTGGCTGTTAATCATTTTGGACCAGATGTGATTTTAGCTCCTCAGTATTTTGTTCACAGGCTTCAAGTAGAACACTGGTGCCAAAGCTTTAGGGGGGTCTTGATTCTTGCTTTGGGTGAGAGTTAGAGGCATCAGTTCATCAGGAAAAAGAACTGGACTCACTGGCTTCTTCTCATAATTGAAAAAGTGTTTATTGCACTATGCCTTAACCACAAACGTATCAAGCCATCCTCAGTGTGTAAACTCACTGACTCTATCAAAGCCACAAGAACTATGTCATTTCCTGACATCATGATTACCTGCAGCCTTGGGGGCACGCAGAACTGGGAGAACACATAGTGTTTATAGCAAACTATTCAGAATGGACATCAAGCCTGCATCAACCACATCAACATTTCCAATGCACAGTACACAATACTACCCAAAAATCAAAAAGAATACTTAGACAAAACCAACTTGACAATTTCCACAAATTAAACAGTAAACATACCAGACAGTAATTGCATAATAGTAAGTAGGCCTGATGCATCATAAAATTACCCCATACATGCCCCAAGAAAATATTAATGAATAGTGGACAATAAATCACAGAAAGCAATGTAAAACAAACTCCTCATTTAGGCCATTAGGGTATAAAGTTTGTAGTAGGTGGATCTAGAAAGCCTTTCCTTGGAGGAGATCCCTGGCTCAACTACGCCTGAGATGTTTCACCAACTCAAGTCCCTGAAATTTCAAATCGCAAACTTTTTGTCCAAGTTTATTGAAGTGCCTTGTTACAGATGACTTTGCATCATGATTTTTTTTGTTCATTTGCCAACAAAAAACGCATAGGCACTTTAATAAATAAACATCAAAAGTTGTGCAATAAGTTATTCCTCCTCTTACAGAATTTTTTTTTCCTGTTTGTGGGTGTAGAAAGGAATTGCCTTTAATCATGGCATTGCAATTGACGCATTTCCTAGTTCAAGTGTAGTGAGCCAATTTGTAAAAGGCATGAAAGATCTGCTCTCACCAGTTTGTTTCTCACATTTTTTAAGGGCTCTGAAAATTCTGACCAATTACTACATCACTCGATAGATGTTTTTACAGTATGGTCTCTTCCCCTAAATATGAAAAAAAAAAAAAATAATTCTTCAATCCTCATCCTCTATGAAACAACATTTTAAATGCTGATGGTTAACATTATTACTATAGACAAAGTCAGTCTCAGATTTTCCCATTAAAACGGTTAGCATAAGTAGGAGGAAGTGGCAGGCCATTGCCGAGTCCTTAATATCCTCAAATTTGAAATAATTCATAGTCAGTACTATATGTGCCAAGTCCCACAAAAATAATAAATGAAGTGATGGTTTCATACACATAACCCAGATCATATGGAATGTTAGTGTACAAGCTTGTCACATCCTTGCTACATTGTAAATCACTTTGTGAGACTTCCACACTACACAATCTATTAAAAATCAGTTGTGTCCCTTAGAAAAGATGGAAATGTCCAGACAATAGGCATAAAGGAATTCTCCGGAGTAAAATACAATTTAGGCCAATTTACGGATGATTGGGAGTATATACATTGAGTTGGCATCAAAATCACGTCATTCGGATGTGTTTTGAGAAAGTTGCATTTTACCGTTTTGAGCCCAAACTCGTTAGCCTGGACATAACCAGGGCATGTCATTCCCGCGGCTACAAAACGCTATTTATACCTCTTCTACAGTTCCAAACAACATTACACTTACGTGGTAATGAGTAGAGGGTCCCTATATCCAAACCGAAGTATCCCGAGGTCTTCATGTGGTCGGATAGAGAGTCCAGAATGAATTTCAACGAGCCAGTAACTTTCCGGAAATGTTGTGATGTAGTTTTCCAATTTGGCATTGTTAAGAGTTCTTTTTATAATGTTGGGAAAACAGCTAGTGGGATCACAAATAAGGGGGAGAGTAAAAATCCCAGTTACCAAGCTTGTTAAGGATCTCTTTGTGGTATAGCTCCTTATCCTGACGGCATGCTGTGTTGCAGCATTTGTGGAGGGGAGATCACTTTTGGAGACAGTTTATACCAAGCCTTCTTAACATTTAACCTAACAATGGTATTTTACAATGCATTGACATTCAGTCTGTTTTAGTCATAACCTTTCAGCAAGCTGACAGGTGACACTAGTAATTTCATTGGCCTCATTAACCATTTTCTCCTGGAAGTTATCATTATGGAGGCTCTATTGATTGTGATAATGTGAATGGCCTAGACATATACTCCCTACAAAGTCTGCTATTTATGACAGATGCACTGCCTCTATTGATGAATGTCATTATTGCTAGTTTTTTGAAGTATTTCCAGAAAACTCCCTAGAAGTCACAATTTAAAGGATTCTTCTTCTGTAAATGGGGGCTCCTAGCCCATACTTCCTGTGACGCTACATTCAAATTTGCGAGCAAGTCAGTCTGGCCAACTTCCCATTTTAATGAATTTACTGTCCTGAAAAATCGGGCACCAATGAGAAAAGAGCTTTCCCCCCCAGTACCACTGAGGCATCTGATAGATGCAGGTTAAGCCCGCCTCAGAAGGCGGGTAGTATGGTAGGTTGGTCAGACTAAGCTCCAATGAGCTTATAGTCGCGGAAGCCAGGCTAGGAGCTAAGAGGCTAGCTCTCATTTGGGAGGGAATTACGTATTAATTAATAACTCTGCTATTTAAGATGACGGAGTGCTGTCTGTACCACAAATAACCAGAACATTTTATGAAACACAGACTAAATATTGAACCGACAGCTAGGAGAATGTCTATGCCTCATTCAAGCAGTGTTAGCTGACATTTTTTTTTGGTCCAATTTTATTACTTGTTTACAGCAGCAGGCTGATGTTTAGTGTTAATGAGAAGGCAGTTAATATGCGCTTTTTGTGCTTTATATCAACTACACAGGGGTGATAGCGTTCCGGCACCATGCCGGATTTCCGGCGTACGTGGTTGTGGGGGGAAAAAGTTTGCGTATATTGATCTAATTTCTCAAGACCTAAGATGCGCAGGTCAGAGAGCAGCTTTGACACTCAAAGACTCAGTGCACATATTTGTGCACTTTCTAAAGATTTTAGTTATGTTTTTGAATAAAGGGTTGGAAATTAATGTTTTTATTTTTCATTCATCGATTAATCAAAGAAATAATTAACAAATTAATCAATTATTAAAATAATCATTAGTTGCAGTCCTAATAATATTAATATATAATAATAATGTATATTATTATATATTACTTATTTAAAGCCACTATGTGTAGGATTTATCTTCTATTTATATTCATCTTTTATTAAAAATACATTTTTTTATTTTAAAAATATAATGTAAAACGATGGTAATTACTTCCATGAATAAATTGTAGTGTTCCCGTAAACTTGGTAATTTCCATTTATATATAGATGTGGCTGGGTACCAAATGAGAATATCCATTTTGCGCCGCCATTTTCAAAATGAGGACCATTGGAAATGAGGACCGTGGGAAGGGAAGGGCTAATACATTTTATTCAAACGTGTGCAGTATACCACTTCGCCTATAGATGGGAGAAATTCTCATACGAAAAAAAATAAAACTTACACATTTGGGTTTAATATATATTACTTAATATTATAACAATTAAAAGTAAAATTGCAAATTCCTCAGCTTTGATGCTGGAACTAAACGAAGTCCTGTACTCGTATGCAGTAGAATGGAGGCAGTTCACCAGTATGCTCTAAGACAATTGCAATTTGAGAAGAAAATGCTGCTTTTTGCCGCAGTAATGGTATTAATTTTTATTCCTGGAGGTCTTTATCATTAAAATCTTTAAATTTGTGAGTGACAAATGTGCAGATAGCCTGAAACGGTCTTCAGTGTTCTTTATTCTTCATTTCTTTCAGAATAATTCCAGACAGGAATCATGAATCTTAGTCTTAAGTCTTAATCTGAATCTTAGTCTAGACTAGAGTCTAGATTCTTAAATCTTGATTTTTTAAGTTGGAAAATGGGCGAAATAAAAGTAAAATATGAATTCTTGTTTTTTTCATGCTGTTTCAATAGTGCTCGTCCCTGCCTAGTCTGACAGTAAAAGAAACACACATCACACACTATTTAGGGGGCAGTATTATGGCTGTTGACAAGCTGAGTGAAATGTAGGATGTAGTACTTTTTAGTCGAACCCTTTCAGCAAGCAGACGGTTGACATTGTAGTAGTTCCATTGGCCAGCCTTAACTGAAAATCGAACGAGCAGCTAATGTTAACTGGATATAGGAACTGGCCATAGGAATTGTTATGTGGCACTTTGACTTGCCAACATTAAGCGCATATTAGTCAACTGCCTTCTCAAAGTCAAAGTCAGTTTTATTTGTCAATTTCTTCACATGTTCTTGACATACAATGGAATCGAAATTACGTTTCACACTTGTCCCATGCGTAGACGTTGACAACGATAAAGTGCAGATGCACAACAAAACAGTTCTAAACAATAAGGTAATGTTAAGTAAAAAAAGTGCAAGTAGGCTCAGGGCATTATACTTAGATAACATACATACAAAATGTGCCCTGATGTCAGATACAAATTGTTTTGTTAAAGCTGGGCTAAGCAACGTTCTGTTTTTTTCTCTCACGGGCTCCCTCTAAAGACTGCTGTATTGCATTGTATTGCACTGCATTCTATTGGAGGCGGACCGCTGCTGTTGAACATTGCAAATGCTGTGTCTACCGTTGTAGGCCACAGTGGCGCATTCTAAACCGTTCGTTCGCCGTGTAATGACTCATGTTAGCATCCTAAACAGTATGAAACGGATTAATTAACTGAAAAATGTTGCTTAGTGGGCCTTTAAAGTTTAAATCCAGAGTAGGTGTTTCATCTGTTTTGCCAAGGTAAACTTTTATTCTTAGATGTCTTAAAAAAGGGTTTAAACACCATTGAATTTGAAAATAAAATATGTCTGTTCTTCCCACAGTCCAGTAGAGGGTGTCATTTAATTTTTTCACACCATGCTGAAATATTAGGAACATCCCATAATGAAATTCCTCCATTCTTCCTTTCTTCTGTCATAGTCCCTCATCCTGAAAGATAGAATGATGGGAATAGATGACAGAATCATGGACAAACAGACATGACAAAGGAGAAGTCCTCCTTATTATTGCTTTTGTTAATCACAGACTATGCAATATTATTCACTTATGAAACTAAAGTTAAACACTGATGTGACAGAATGGGAGCACATTTTTATTTTTCAGACTCTCTAATAAAACTAATGATTGCACGTTCCTGATTGCACTTCCGTGATATCTCTGCAAAGAATACACCTGTGCTTCCTTGCCCATTGGACCTCCATTTTCATTTCTGTCTTTTTCCATTCTCAATGACATTGAACCTCGAAAGTTAGTAATGGCCTTAACTCATTGGATTTCCAGGACACAAGGACAGAGAACAGTTCCGAGGAAACAAATTAAGAACCATCCATTATCTGTCTTGTTATTTTACTTTTTTTTTTCTTTTAGGCTTTGACATCTGTTGTAAACAACAGGGAACCAAAATCAATCTGCAAGGCCCCCGAACTGGTGAGATTTTGTTTTACTGTATCTTTGTTCATTCTGTTCACTGTTACCATTACAAAAAAGTTAAAGTAACTATAATTTATCAATATGGAAACACAATTTTCTAATGGGACATTGGAGATGTTTTTCTGGATGACTTTTTACTGTATTGCTTCATTTTAAGTGACCCATCAAAATGTTTGAATAGTGAATAGAGGGTGCATGAGTCAATGCCTCCTGGTCGGAATAAGCTTTTCATGTAATTGGCTGTGACCGGGCCGATAAAATTAGAATATGCCAGACAGAGCTTGCATTTCTAATTCATGACATCAATGCACATTTTTGACATTAATGCCATTTGTCCCCAACCTTTCGTTCTCTGTGAGGGAATAAAGAGGTTTGATCTTTCAAATTGTGTGTTTTTGAAATGTAGCTTGCTCTAACCGCTTTTCAGAATGTCCTACCTTTCCTTTAGTAAATATAATATGTGATGATGGGCTCAACTGTTAAGAGATTTAGAAATGGCACTAACTGATCCAATAACCCTGCTGTGACATAACCTGTTTGCCTCCAATTGAGGCTTAAACTATTTGCAATGGAATAGTGACAGCGAAATGAAAGGCCAAAACTTGCCAAATTAAATGACAGTTGTGGGAACGTTACATTGTTTTTTGTAACTTTGTTTTTTCTCTTTTTAAAGCTTGCCAAGTACTGTGACAATCTGTTGAAGAAATCTGCTAAGGGAATGACTGAGAATGAGGTTGAGGACAAGCTGACGAGCTTTATCACAGTTTTCAAGTACATTGATGACAAGGATGTCTTTCAGAAGGTGTGTGATGCAAAGCAAAACACAAATACACAATACCGCCCCCTTTGTGAAGAATTTCTATTTCAGAGTTTCTCTCCTTCACTCTATTTGCCTTCTAGTTTTACGCAAGAATGCTGGCCAAAAGGTTAATACATGGGCTTTCTTTATCCATGGATTCTGAAGAGGCCATGATCAACAAGCTAAAGGTACCAAAACCCTTAATAAAATGTTCATAGCAAGTTTAATTAAGGCGAGACACTACACAGGGCTCCAGACTAACTTCTTGTGTTGGTTGCACTGGTGCGCCTAACTTTTTTTTTTAGGTGCACCAGCACAAAATTTAGATGCACCCATATTTTTATCACGTCGCCTTTAACACCAAAAGGTCACCTTTTAATCCCTCCTTTCATATAACGAAACGTTGTCGACCCTTCAACGAATGCACTTTACCCGCCCATAGTCTGCCCGCACTCCCGACAGTATATAGGCCTACTGTACAGTGCACTGACTTATGTTCTTTATTGCAGTGTTTTTCAACCTTTTTTGAGCCAAGGCACACTTTTTCATTGAAAAAAAAATCACGAGGCACACCACCAGAGAATGAAAAATGGAAAAAAAAAGAGAGGAAACTCTGTAATCTATACACAAAGTATAAAGTAATTCTCACCAAGTGACTCAGGTGTCATGAATAAGAGTCAAAGAACCACAA
>JAGFZM010000363.1:0-26289 GCA_017657215.1 Limnothrissa miodon | reverse complement strand
TATACAAAGTATAAAGTAATTCTCACCAAGTGACTCAGGTGTCATGAATAGGAGTCAAAGAACCACAAAGTAGTATTTTATACCCGAGACAGCACAGACACTTGACAACAGCTTTGCCTCATAGCCTGCTGACTTGTCCTTTCTGAGAAGAGAATCACTGAAGTTTTCCATTTGACAAACACTCTCCTTTGTAGTAAAAAAAAAAAAAAAAAAAAAAAAAAAAATATATATATATATATATATATATATATATATATATATATATATATATATTTGAGTCATTCTACCATTGTGGAATAACAAATGAAAGAAGTCTGGATTGCGTTGGGCGAGGTGCTGGGATTGCCAGATGACAGTCATTTTAGAACTGCAGTTCATGAGGGGTAGCATAAGCCTTTATGATGGCACTCAACGCTATCAACCTGAAGCCTGCACGGTGCAGGCAAAATCGCATACCTCCGTCTCTGTCAGTTTACTCCAGAACTGTATGTCACAGCGGGATGACGCATATCACCGGAAAGAGGACAACCAGGGCTTTCCCTACTAGTACATCGAAGCAATCATGGTATAAATGTAGAATAAATGTATTGAAATTATGACTCTTGCTGTCAAACTGAATTTGCACTTATGAACTTATGGACAGCAAAGTTATCGATCCTTGCAGGATATAAGCCTGAAACGTCCTAGTTGCAAAAAATGTAATCTAGGTTTTGCAAATACTGTATATTTCTGCATGATGTTATTTATAATATTGATAATTTATCCTGCCGCTTCCAACACCACTTCTGCATTTCTGTTGCAATGCTTTCGTCAGAAAAATAATGCACACCTCCAGTGCACTTGCACGTTTGAAATGCGCATTCTCACGTATGGTCAATTCAGGTCAGGTCAAATGTTCAGTTTGGGTCAGTTCACTTGACGCATAGAAGGATACTATCATTTTTGAGTAAAGAGAGAGAAAATGAAACCAACAATAATCATGTCAAAAAGAGAAAAAGTCTACTCCAGCCCAAGTGGCTGCGATGATAACTGAGGATGATGCCATTATCAGTAATGATTATGGTCCAAGTGTCCAAGTTACATATTACATGTTTGTTTGAAATAAAACTGATTTTTTTTTATCACAGAGTAAATCCATATCATTTTATTCAGAAAAAAAGAAAAAGTGGCACTTTTGTCCGTCAGTCACACACCACAGGTTTTTGTACACTGCTAAGTCACAGAACATCCCACTACCATGATTCCAGACAGTCTCCTCTCACAGATATGTAAAGATATCCGTAATGTAAGCTTTCTGTGGTTTCTGTAGTTTTTGTTTAGATGCAACATGATTTTTTGTTGATAAAAAAAATAATAATTTAATTACAAAGTGACAAAGTGAATTAATCATATGACACCAGATTCTGATGGCCCAGAGTGTCCTAAAAAACCCATACAGTTTGTAGCCTTTTCAATGACATATCAGCTTCAAAGTAAACGGAGTGAAAATAACATGAAAATAACTTAGGGTTTAAAAGGTTAAGAAAGTAGGTGGAGAACCTTAAAGCACTTTGTAGAGTAGAATTAATGATCTGAATTTGATGCGGGCAGCCTTTAAGGTTGATTAAAAGCCAGGCATGCTGCTGCATTTTTGACCATTTAGAGCGGTTTAACAGCACAAGCTGGAAGTCCTGTTAGAAAAGCATTGCAGCAGTTATATTAACATAATGGATGGAAATAAATACATTGGAGATTATTGATATCTCATTTCACCAACTAATAAATCAGAAAATACTTTAATTGAGGGTCATAGTGTTCAGTTAAGGCAACTGGACTTCAAGAAAGAAAGCCAGAAAGCTTCATCAGTTCTGACTGGAGATGTGAATGTCAGGAGTTATATCTCCAGGCCTGTGGGTATCAACTGTAGACCACGCCCCTTATCATGTGAGATTTTATTTTATCTAGGGCTTATTGTGTTATGTGTAATGTTATGATGTGCTGTGAGGCCTTCTGGATAATATTTTCATTTAAGAAGTTACATCTTTACTTAGACACAATTTTTTGTTTTTCAGTATTTCAGATATAAATGAGAGGTTACATATGGGTTAGTTTTACAAAAAAAATCAAGGGTTATTATAAAAATGGGTTATCATTTATAAGTGAGAAATAATGTTGAGTGCTTTCTTTTTAAGTTATCTTTCCATGCAAGAATATTAGCATCTGTTATTGGCAAAGAGTGAAAATGTTGGTAATCCCTGATCAAGTCTCCCTGTGCCCCTATACTTTTTCTCTCTGCTCCCCTCGCAGCAAGCATGTGGTTATGAATTCACAAGCAAGCTGCACAGAATGTACACAGACATGAGTGTGAGCGCAGACCTCAACAACAAATTCAACAACTTCATCAAAACCCAGGAAACAGTGGTTGACCTGGGCATTGGTTTCCAGATTTATGTGTTACAGGTAAAGTCTCCTCTCAGATGTGCAATGTTAAACACAGGTGAAACACAAGCCAGAAGTAAAAAAAAACAAAAACAAACCTAAAACAGAAATCATCACTAGGTACCGTCCATAGCATTTTAAAACAGATTTCTTCAGTGTTGTGAAAAATGGACTGAGGAATGAAGGATGCTGAGAGCAGGCAGATGAGCCCAGAAGCAGAATACACAAATTCTCTTTGGAAATAGAAGGATAGAGAGGTCAGAGGTCAGTTTTGTATAGAGGATTGAAGACCTCTTGCTATTGCGGGTAAAATCTCATCCTCAAACTGTAATAGAATCATTGTGTTTGAGGGGAGTCTGAGGGTAATCTAGCAAGATTATAGTGCAAGAAGCCATTAGTTTTATTTGGAAAAATCTGAGATTTAAAAAAAAAAAAAAAATAGTGTAAATAGTTTTGACAGTAAATACCAAGGCTGTAAGACAAATTGTCTCTGAGAACACCTCACATTTACCAGTAGAACAACATTGGTATTTGAAATATTTTCTGCCCAGCAGATGATTTCAGCATTAGAGTTGGGGGTACAGACAAGTACTGTCTCCATAAAAGTCGGGTAGATACAGACAAGTCCAAAAGGGTGTCAGATGTGCCAGTTAACACATATGCCTGTGTGTTTGTGTTTGTTTTTCTTTCCATCAAGGCTGGTGCCTGGCCCCTCACACATGCTCCCTCCTCTACGTTTGCCATCCCCCAGGAATTGGAGAAAAGTGTACAGATGGTAAGCCACCACAGAGACCAAAGGCGCTTTCCATAATTACATGGTAAAATTCAGAGTACGATGGGCCCACCCTGTCTATAAAACCAAAAAAGTCACACACTCTATGTAATTGTTGACATTTGTTAATATATTTATAGTTTAAATATACTTCTACACCCTAATGCACTGTTGTATATTAATTTGGACTGTCTTGTACTCCATAGTTTGAATTATTTTACAATCAGCACTTCAGTGGGAGGAAGTTGACCTGGCTGCATTTCCTCTGTACAGGTACAGAACTCTTGTTAAGTGTATTGCACTGAATATCACACTATGCTCTTATCTTTTAAACAGATTGTGGACTTACAAGTTCAAATGAAAATATAGCATGGTCAAAAAGAATAAGAGCTAGCACTTGAACTGTAATAGGAGATTTGGGAGGTTTCTTTGTCCAGTTATTATTATTTTTTAAATTAAGTATAATTCAGATGATTTGTTATGTTATTTAAAGCAAAACCTGAATGGATTACTGCAGGATAAAGTAGCACTACAATGTAAAATTGCCTCATCTTTTACAAAGTAGACACTTGTCTTTTGTCTGTTGATATTGAAACATAGGAGGCTATTTCACTGTATTATCTTTGCCCTCTCAGGTTTAAGCAAAAGCAGATGATCTATTCACATTCTCTTTTCAGGAGAAGTGAAAATGAATTATTTGTCGAAGCCATATGTTGCCATAGTCACTACCTATCAGATGGCTGTTCTGCTGGCCTTCAACAACAGTGAGACAGTGAGCTACAAGGAGCTGCAGGACAGTACACAGATGAGTGAGAAGGAGCTGCAGAAGACCATTAAGTCTCTGCTAGATGTTAAGATGCTCAACCATGACTCTCAGAAAGTAAGGCTGATATTCTTTTTCCCTATGAATCCCATAAATGTGCCAGACAAAATGGGACAGATCTTTAGCCTAGACAGTATGTGCCAATACTATGGGCCAAACTATGAGGTGGGAGTTATCAAGCTTAGCAAGGGTGCACACATCAGAAGTTCAAAGTACGTACTTGACTCAAGAATACCTAGATGAACACAAACGGTGGTAGAAATGAGTTTGACACCTCCGTTTTAAACACTAGGGCTCCAGTGTGTGATTAAAGCTTTCAAACACAGTAGCAACATTATTTAAAATCTCTCACATTTTTGCATACAGACTAATGTAAACACTTAATTTTTAGACACTCTTCTGTCTTCTTGTTGCCTCTCATTGTGTTACACAGGAGGAAATTGAAACAGAATCAACATTTTCACTAAATATGAGTTTCACCAGTAAAAGAACAAAGTTTAAGATCACAACGTCAATGCAGAAGGACACACCTCAGGTATTGTGCGTTGTACATATTATAGAATATCTAATTGTTTTTTCTTTAGTTTTCTGAGCAGTGTTGTGGGAAATGCATCTATTTGTATGTGTTCCATAGGAGCTGGAACAGACGCGGAGTGCAGTGGATGAAGACCGAAAAATGTATTTACAGGCTGCAATAGTGAGAATCATGAAAGCCAGAAAACTCCTGAGACACAACGCTTTAATCCAAGAAGTGGGTACAGATACACAAACAAATGAAACATGACTGATTTAGCAAAAGCACCAAAAAATATGTTTCAAAAGTAGCTTATTCAGATAAAACACCCATATGAGAGAGGCTTTAGGGAGCTGTTTTGTGGCTGCATGGACTGCATCGTCCAGTCCATATTTGTGTCTGTCTAAGTGCCTGTTGAAATCCAGGTTGAAGTCTGACTTGTGGTCATTTCCAGTTTCAAGTATACTTCTCGCCCACTCTGTCCTGACTCTGTAGGTGTAAAAGCAGGTGAGGTATAGTGAGGAACATAAATATTTGAACACCCTGCGATTTTTATAAGTTCTCCCACCTAGAAATCATGGAGAGGTCTGAAATTCACAATGTAGGTGCATTGCCATGGCGAGAGACAGAATGTAAAAAATGATAATGAAATTACACTGTATGATTTCTAAAGAATGTATTTGTTTTGCACTGCTGCACAAAAGTATTTGAACACCTGCCAATCAGCAAGAATTCTGTCTCTCAAAGACATGTTACTCAAAGTCCACCTCTACTCCACTTAGTAATCTTAATTAGTAGCACCTCTCTAAGCTCTTTAAAGACACCTGTCCACTCCACAGTCAGTCAGACTTCAACTACTACCATGGGCAAAAGAGGACCCAGACGACCAAAGAGCTGTCAAAAGACAAGGCTGGAAATTGCCAAGCAGCTTGGTGAAAATAGATCAACTGTTGGAGCAATTCTCAGAAAAGAGAAGAGGCTAAAGATGACAGTCAGTCTCCCTCAGAATGGGGCTCCATGCAAGGTCATACCTTATGAGATGATAAGAAAGGTGAGGAATCAGCCCAGAACTACATGGGAGGAGCTGGTCAATGACATGAAGAGAGCTGGGATCACATTTTCACTGTCGGTAGAACACACTGTCCACATGGTTTTAAATTATGAATTGTACAGAAGGTTCCCCTGCACAAATCATGATGTGTCTAGGCTGAAGTTTGAAGTCTGAAGTTTGCAAATGACTATCTGGATGATCCAGAGGAGGAATGGGAGAAAGTCATGTGGTCAGATGAGATCAAAATAGAACTTTGTGGTCTAAACTTCACTTACCGTGTTTGGAGGAAGAAGAAGGAGAAGCTGCATCCAAAGAACATCAACCCTATTGTGAAGCATGGGGGTGAAAACATCATTCTTTGGGGGTGATTTTCTGCAAAGGGGACACTATATAGCAGAGAGGACAAATGAGCCCATGTATTGTGAGATTCTGGGCAACAACCTCTTTCCCTCACTTAGAGCATGGAAGTTGGGTTGTGACTGGGTTATCCAAGATGACAATGACCCAAAGCATACAGCCAGGATAACCAAGGAGTGGCTGCGTAAGAAGCATAAAAAGGTTCTGGAGTTTCCTAGCCAGTCTCCAGACCTATTCCAATCGAAAATCTTTGGAGGGAGCTGAAACTCTGTGTTGCTCAGTACCAGCCATGGACAGATCTAGAGGAGATCTGTATTGGGAAGTGGGCCGAATCCTTGTGGGAAACTACGGGAAACATTTGACATCTGTAATTGCAAAAAAAAGGCTTCTGTACCAAATATTAACAATGATTTTCCCAGATGTTCAAATAGTTATGTGTAGCAGTGCAAACAAAAAAATTCTTTCAAAATCATACAATGTGATTTCCTGATTTTCTTTTTTACATTTTGTCTTCCACTGTGGAAATGCTTCTACATTGTGAATTTTAGACCCCACCATGATTTCTAAGTGGGAAAACTTGCAAAATCACAGGGTGTTCAAATACTTATGTTTCTCACTGTATAAGTAATTCTGTTATTCAATTATACTTATACATGAAAAAGTCCTGTGTCGCTTTACAGAAATGAACAAGGACCCAAGAACAACAGAGGCCAAAAAACCTTTTTACTGTACCCAAACTGCCCGTGCTTATGCAGAAGATATGGTTTGTAGTTACCATAAGTGATGGACTATAATGTATCAATGGTTTGGGAAGAACATTTAATGGTGAACACATAGTAGCAGCCAGATATAATGTTAAAGGAATTATAGAATGTCAAACCATATTTACATTGTTATAGTTGAATTTAGGTAGCTTAAGGTATCCAACGGACTATACCAAAACTTCAACACTGTCTCTTGCCTGCTTCTACATGTAAATTTCAAACTAGAAATGGCCGGGCTGAAACTGGCCAATCTGAAAAGAGGTGTGAGGAAACGTCACCTCGCTAAGACACCTCCTTTATTTGCATGGTCTAACCAAAGAACGTTTGGAACAGTCTCTGGTCCAATCCCCTGTTGCTTCATGAATTTGCCAGGGGGGCGGGAAATACAAATCGTTTCATTCTAACCCTTTCAGATAAAAGTAAATAAAATCCACAGGAGGGCACAAAAGTAGAAAGTAAATATTAGGACATCAGCATTTTGGGATCTTACAGGTCTAGCAGGGTAGTGAGGGATAGTTAAGACTTTTAAAATACATCGCAAAAGAGGGCATTAAGTTTCAATCCATGCAAGTCTATATATTATATATATGATAACTTGTATAATAGTTTATTAGGCCTTTTTATCTGCCTTGCACATGATGCCTAATAATCAGTTAATGCAAATAAACATGGTGAGTTTCTGTTAAGGATATTTTTGCATGCATAATATTGCTGTCTAAGCAAAATGTGTGAAATTTAAGTGGACAATATGTCGAGATCCTGAAGCTAGAAAGGAAAACTAGCACCTTTGGCCAAAAACCTCTGTTGGATACATGTAGCACACTGCAGAAAGGAGCATGTCAGACTTGCTAGATGTCACCAAGACAGAGTATGAGAGCCACTTGTTTGTAAGTGTCCATGTCTCTTCTCTCTTTCTAGGTGATTAATCAGTCCAAAGCCCGGTTCAACCCCAGTATCAGCATGATCAAGAAGTGCATTGAGGTCCTGATCGACAAGCAGTACATCGAGCGGAGCCAGAGCTCAGCCGACGAGTATAGCTATGTGGCATAGCATGCACAAAAGAAAAAGCAACAAATGCAAAATGGAACGAAACAAAATCTAACAAAAATAGACCATTATTATCAATTTCTTTTTCTGTCGGCACCAACTGCCATGGCTATGACCTGATTTTGGAAGAAGCATCTGGACTGTTCCTCCATTTTAGAAATGGCCATGGAGTTGCCAGGCAGCCCCCAGATGCCCTCAACACCCCACTCCATCACTCTCCTGTCCCACCCCACCCAACCTCACCCCTCTTTATGCTGTTTACAACATCACCAGTGCCACGCCACGTGCGTCTATGAGAAATGCCTATAGTTACTGGAGGGTAAATGCTGATAAACCATTTCTCAAAAAGCATAACTGAAAAAAAGAAAATAAGAACGCAAAAGACAGGAAAATTAAGGTGCGTTCCCAATAAGATGTAAGAAGCAAGACATGAGAAATTAAAAAAAAGAGAAAAAAAAGTCTAAAGGAAGAAAAACAACCATGCTTTTTCTCACATTTGCAGTTGTTGTGTGTTTTTTAATGTATCAAAGTAAGAAAAAAATATTGTAATAAAACCGGCATACTGATAACTGTATTTACTTAAAAAATGTAAAGACAATAAGAAATGAGGTTACAGAAATGATCCTGCTGCTTGTCAATAAATAAAGAAAACCGCCAATGTTACCAACTTGTCACTTCACAGAGCACTGTGTAGGGTCAACCACTGCTGCTGAAATTAAAGAGGTTTCCCTATGGGCTAGACGATGTGTGATTAAGAAATTAAGCTAACTTCTCATCCACTCTACTCCAAATATTATTTTGCTTTACTGTAGGCCTATTCAAAACAACTCAGAGTAGCTTATCTGTTGCCTTATTTCATACTTCCAGTTTCCTCCATCTGTAACAGAATGTACAGTTAAATTATGTTCATGTGTAAAGTGGTGAAAATAACGCTTTTCGCGAATTTTAAATCGTCGTCAGTTGAAGATCCTATTTTGAAGTGTAGGCTATTTGCGGTGCCCGTAAGAACCCGTAAGAAGAGAAACGGTTTTTAGTTGGGCGGGTGGAAATGGCATCACATTAGTGGTGCCGCTAGAGGGTGCCGGAGCAGAAGCATTTTATTGGAAATATACTTGTAATCTACAAAAATAGGATAAAAACTAAACCTAACAAATCTAAAAGGCTTTATTTTGAACAAAGTACGGATTATATAAAGTTAAACATTTACAGGTAGTGTCAACTCTATCCGCTGGCTTCTATCTGAAAATAAAAGTGCGCTCGCGATCAACATTTAAAATAAATACTCTCTAAATGAAATAGTCTAGTCAATGAATATTTCTCAGTAGTCTAGAAGTTAACTTGCTCAACTTTTGAAAGCCTACTAGTACTAACATTCACTACGAAGGGGTTCTAAGCCCAACCCTACGTTCAGACGCAGGAACAGACGAGTCATCTCGGCTACACTACAGTACATTGAACAGGTGGTCAGAAACACGTATGTGAGTACCTTTGCCATGGAGAAAAGATGATTTTCCTACATCTCGTGTATCTTGGATACAGTTTTTGTATCGCCAAAGAGAACTGATGCATCAGAAACCAAAGTATCAACAGAACGAGCGCTTTCACTGGAATCAGTGGTAATATCAGGAACTATGAAAGTCACCGTGTGTTTCGGAAGAACCAGGGTGGTCGTTCCTTGTGGCAATGGAAATATTAAAGTGCAAAGTCTCATCGAGCAAGCAGTTATGCGATATAAGAAGGCAATTGCCAAGGTAAGCTCTGTCGATGTGGTTTACTCGGATGTTGTGGAATCCGTAGTAGCCTATACAGTATGAACTGCGTCGCGGTTTGCACAACATGGCGCTTTCTGGGAGAAGAAAAGGGAAGGGAATTCTTTCAGACCTTTGGAAGTAATAGCGTACAGAAAGGCGTGTTAGGTTAGTTTAAAGTTCTAAATGACGATTGATAAATGCAATGTTATGATGTTATGATGTCTCATGAGATAGCATCGTATTGGATTACTTTGCTTGTTAAAGTTCATAGCAATCAACTGCCCAAAATACTTCGTAGGATACTTTACCAAGATCAAATAAAAAAACGGATCTGGCTATTTACTCGTTATGTCTCAGGACTGTTTCTACTTAGTTTTGAAATGCTACTGCCATTGTGAGAGCCTAGCGTTAATGCCGCGTTCTTCTAAACGCCAATTAGGAGTTGAGTTGAAGGAAAAAGGTAGCCAAACTAGGCCCACGTCAGATCAATACTTTATTTAGGAATTCATGCTTGGATCAGCCTTGTTCACTGTAATGACAGCCTAACCAACAGCAAATTGGATATCTTCCATTTATAACCCGTCTTTGCGTAATTTGTTGTTACATTATTTAGGCTACAATTGTTACAATGAAGTGCTAAAAATCATCACTCCGGATCCGAGCTGTAAGAGCATTGTATTCTGGTTCCTATGTTGGAAACTACCTATTGACTTTGTATGTAAGCAGGCAATTTGGCTATTGGTTTGTACTTAAAGCTTGGATATGATTGTCTGGCAGCTACTTGTCACAGAGACTAGTAGGCTTGTAAACCCAAAATGGTGCTATAGAATGTGGAATTTTTGTAAAAACAGTTGTAATAAAGTTGCATATTTTATAATTATGAAGAGTAGCCTACACCATAAAATGAATTAGGAGATTCTCAAATTGCCTCTTGTTCTTTTTACACCCTCTGGTTGGCTCAAATAGCTTTTGGGCATTACTTTGTGTGCCACTTATATTTGAATTTTGATTGTGTATGAGAACACAGTTTAGTTTCAAGTGACATGGAGACAGACATGCCTTTACCACACTGTTGTGCTCTCAAACTTTAAGACGAATATGAAGCAGGCCTGTGGAAGCAGGGTCATTAATAAGAACACCATACACTTACACTGTGGGTCAAGCAGGCAGATTCACTATTGCAAACATTAAACACAGAGTCTTGTGGCCAAGCATGCTTGTTTTCCATGCCTCAGCAGAATGTCGGCGGCTGCTCCATTGATTAGGCCTAAGTGTAGTCTTCAGCTTGTACAGTATAGTATGCCAGGCCTTCTCTCTTCCTCTCCACACCAACACTGAGAAGAGAGGAAGGCAAGTCTTGCTGAATCAGTGCTTTGTCTTAAAGAACGTGTCAGAGAGGCTGATTTAGCCCTTTTATCTAGCTTGTAGTGAGCTGTAACATGCAGTGATTCAAAAGGCAAGATCTGTAGCATTTGCACCTTATGAGAAATTATTTCAGTTCACATATTTCATTTTGGTCTGTCAAATGTAAGATTGTGATTGAAGGTGTAGACTCACCCCTGTAAATAGATTAAGTGGATAACACCCCCTCCTTTTTTCTCTCCCTTTCACCCTCTCTTTATCTGTCTATCTATGAATTCATATTGATTGGGTTTTATTCAACACCTGTGATAAATTTGGTCCCTAAATCTTTGTACTTGGTTAAATCAGTATCTGGAGAAAAGAAAAGCGTGGTATATCAAGAACCAACTCCGCTCCTACTCATGTTATATGGATGGTAGGATATTGTCTGACAGCAATTTGCAAAAAATATGCACTTCATAATTCATTCAAAATTTATGGGGGTGCGATGGACACAGGAATGCCTCAGAACCCCTCTTCTGTTGCTCTCCGGGATGCTGAAATCACATTTTATGCATATGCCCCCCATCTAGGGTCTGATGGCATCCTCTGATATGTAAAGGAAATTATTTATTTTGCAGTCAGCTCTGCACTTTGGCAAGTTTAGATTCTGCTGTAATTAGAGTAGAGATGGTTAAACTTCCAGAAAGGCTACCGGTAGTGAGGTAGGGATTTGCACCATTATGAGGCACCGAAACACACATTGTCATTTGGTATGAATGTTTATGTTGGTGCCAGTTCTGTTGTAGTACTGCACACCACGTCTGTAAAGATTCTCATTCATCCAGGTTGTGGTAGTCATAGTGTTCAGTTAAGTTCACACCTACAGGACAGAGATGTATATCCGGGGATACAAACCTTTTTAATGAGCCTGAACAAGACACTTTAACAGTGCTCCTGGATCACTTTCAGACGCACAAATTGAGCCTCAAAGAACATTTTCTGATGGTCAAAAAATGTGTTATATGACTCCTTTAACTGAACACTATGACCACACCACAATGCTTCAAACAGCCCTCTCATGAAGGCCAAATTCAACTCAGACACCTGAATTGGCACGTGTGTTAACCCAAATTATGACATTTTTGGAGTGTTTATCCTGTGCCAAGCAAATCTACTCCTCATTACATATACTTAAAAAAATCAATAATTAATAGATGAACCAATTCCATAGGAAAGAAGCTAAATTTCCCAGAATAATTGTACTGTGATATATTACAGCATTTAATGGACGAGATGTAATTCTGGGGACAACAAACAGCTGTTATGAAATAGTGTGAACTGTTTGCGGATTATTTTTGTTGGAGTATAAGGTGGTGGTGGGATCTACAAGCCTATACAAGCCTAAACCCAGCAATGTCATAAAGGCACTGGTGCCACATTGCTATGGTTAAATCTATAGAAGAAATGTTACAAAACATATTGTTTTGAATCATGAAACCCTCTGAAATATTATCAGATTGGAAGAACCAATCAGCTTGACTAGCGAAACTTCAGATCATAAACATACACCATTAAATTTTAAGCTGAAGCAGTTCAAGTTGCTAGCACTAATATTAACAGATTCGCTGTTGGTAAGCTTTTTTTTTTGCATTTCTTCAAGGTTTAAAGACATACTAGTAACTGGGCTCAAGGGCTTTGAAAATCCCATAAATCCCACCCAAAATATTCAAGTGAACATCCTGTCCATAGTCCTCAGGATTTGTTGAAAGCAAGTAGTGACATCATGAGAAGTACAAATGTGTCTGTTTTATCTGCCCGAAAGATCAGACAGATCCGGAGGAATTTAGCTGTAGCTCTGAAGGGTTCGACTCACTGTATGTGAATATGTAATGTATTTCTATGACATTTAGATTTAATTTCCAGATGATCTTTCTTTGGTTTGTTGTTTGGTTGAAGAACATTTAAATATGTGATTACTGTCTAGTCCTTAAACTGGGTAACATTGTACCAATACATCTTGCCAATATGCTTAGTTATCCTTACCAAATTCAGAGCAAATCTTTATTACAGTTTGGGATAGGGTGTCGTGCTTAACTAAGTTTTTTTGTGAGCACATTGATGGTGTGAGAAACCACATGCTCTAAGTATTCCACTTGGTGAATCCCATTTTCTCAGCCATGTCTTGGCTCATAAGTGTGGGGTTTTGTTGTTATGGTGTTGCAAAGGTGAGGGAGTAGAATGTTTTGGCGGCCAAATCTTTTTACAAGCAGACATGTTGCTCGATCGACATGAAAGGACTGTCAGTTCCCTCATTTGTTGGAGTACGAGCCCAGACCTGTTAGCATGGGCAGCATGTAAAAAAACACACCTTCTGTCAAGGCGTACACAGAGAAGGTGAGAGAGCATTAAGTGTCAGACTGGAAAGTTCAGTTTTTTGGTGCTTGTCCATAACCGGTTTCCTCACATTGGCTTTCAGGCCCGAGAACATATGTTGTCCTTGTTTCTAGCATTTTTTGGGATTAGGATACAACACATTCTCTCTCTCTCTCTCTCTCTCTCTCTCTCTCTCTCTCTCTCTCTCTCTAGTACTTGCATGTACAGTACTTGTGTGTACAGTATGATTGTGTGTTCATTAATATAATTAAGGCTGATATTAAGATTTTTTTGTTAGATAATTTGGCCACTTTTTGCCTTTATTCTGATAGTAACAGGAAAGCAACAGGGGAAAAAAAGGTGGGAAACAGAGAGATGGGTCAAACTTGAGTTCACAGGTTTGTGGTATAACACCCACATGGCCATGATGCCCCCGGCATTGCTGCTATTTTTGATTCAAGATAGCAGGCTGTTTGCTACTGCATGTTTCTTTTCTTTTTTACTTATGCAAATTAAAGTTGCAGACTCAAACAGCTATCCTTGGTGCTCATGAATTTTCAACCACAGACTATTCTGCACTATTGGTGACCGCTTGGGTACAGTATTATAAGGAAAATGCATAGACTGAGAAAATGTAGAAGGAGATACAATAGGCCTGAGAGAGGATGGCTAAATGGGTAATATAGTATAGTTATGGTGTAGCTGAGCATCTTCATTTTTCATGGTACTGTAATTTGCCTCCTAACTGACCTGGGCCAAGGATTACAGTACTCTCCAGACTCCAGAAAGTGGGAGGTTGTCATAATAGGCATAGGCTAATCTTAACTTAACAACTCACCCTTATTATGCCCTCAGAATTCTCTGTTGAGAATTTCACAATATTTCTGTCAGTCATCTTTTCACAGATGTCTATCTTTCCCCAGTTCTTTTTATCATTTCATCCCTTGTAATTCATTTCTTTCCAGGTAGTTTCATCCTATTTATTATTGCGATTTATTTTACAACCAATATGAAGTGTCAACATCAACATCAATATTTCCCCCTTTATTGTGTTAAAAATGAACTATCACTTCTAAACTAAGGCACAACCAAATCATGCATTTTGTGTACCACTTAGAAATGAGTATTTAGCCATTGGTACTTCAGGTTCTCATCAAGGGCAATCACAGACAAACATATGTAAACCAATTGATGTTGGCCTAAAATTGTGTAGATGACGTTATGTGACGTGACAAAACAGAAGTGCTTTCCAACACACACTCACACAAAAACCCAAACACAACGAGTGCTTGTCTGGATCAAAGTGCTCAGCAGGCTTGAAATGGCAGCCTCACTTATGGCAAGCCAGCACTTTCTGGAGTGGTTTGGAGCAGAAGCAGGAGCACTGGTTCCCGTGTGGGGGTGGGCACCTATTCATCTGGCTGCATGAGCACACAGCTGAGTGCATTGGCACTGATCCTGGCCTGGGTGCACCCGCAGGAGACAAGACAGACTCGGGGGCTCAGGACTATTCCTAGTCTGTTGTTGCAGTCACTTTTGGATAATATGCATCACATTTGTACGGTTTATGTTGCATACATTTTTCAAAACTCAAAATTGGATTCTTATACATAGGATGCAGATCCTCATTATTGAAACATAGTGGATCTTTATTACCATATCTTTATTATTGTGTTATCTCCTGAATCGGTACTAATATTTATGCTGACCCTGGTTGAACATAGATGTACATAAATGTATGCTTAAACTATTCCCAATTTATACCACTAAGCAAACCAGTACCAAAACGACCCTGAAGGAAGCTGGCTTTTTTAAGTATTAGGCTAACTATTTCTGGCTGACTACTTAACAAAGCTGCCCAATGGAATAAGACCCAGAAGGTAGCAAAACTTGAGTAGTCAGAATCCAAGTGCAATCCTTAGATGGATCACTGTCTTTAAAGGAAACTAGCTGGTGTTGTCAGATAGGTGACTAACAATTCATATCGGATGTATTCGTTTTAAGTGAATTTTATTGTCATTTTAATCATACCTGTATACAGGTATTTCCACCGAACCGGTACTTAGATGTTGAAAAAATTCAATATTACTTTAGTTAAATTTTTTAAATTAGTTTTTGTTGTATTGGAACAGATGAAAATTTTAATTCTTTGGGATATAAATTCTTAATATATCTATTTTCTATATAGTATGTCCTTATTTAGAGTCAAATTATATATTGGGTCCATTTGGGGTCGAAAAAGTTGACTGATTTCGACTTTCTTCTCGACATTTCAGCATTAAGGTTAGTACTTAGTTGTACTGTACCAGACAAAGGCCAAATATTATTTATCATGCAGATCACATGTTCGTGGTCTACTGTAACGTCTTTGATTTTATGCAAATTTGCGTGAGGCACAGCTAAAACTGGTGTGAGTGAATAATGGAGTGATTTGATTAGTAGGCACCTGAATAAGTATGACACAACATCCGCTGTTGCTTATCCTGCTTGTTACAGCATGTCTCATCATAGGATTGGCTTTGCTTAGACCCAGTTGTCTAACAGCAGGCCATTTGTTTTTGGCTAAGAGCATACAGGAAGGAAGCCTTACTTTCTGGGTTCAGATGAAAGGGAGACCTAGTCAGGTCTCAAAGCATTCAACTCAGTCCCCCAATTAAATAATTTTCCTTTTTACATAGCCCAGCCACACTATGACATATTATATTATATTTGGCTCATTTCTCTGGGACTTGCACTTGGTGTGTGTGAGTGTATGTGTGTGTATTTGAGTGAGTCTCACTAAGACCAGTAAGCTTAGTCCCGACATGAACTCCTTTCAGTCTTGTTTTTTATCACTTCCTGTGTAAGAAGATTATGGATGGCAGTACATATGTTGGATGGAAATCAGACTAGGGAAGCTGTAAGGAGGATGTCAGATCACCTCTCTTCGCTGTCTCTTCTTCAACTCGGTAAATTGGAAAGCCACCACGTGTCTGAGTAGAATTTAATGGCTGTAGAGGTCAGGAACACTGAAGAAAAAAAAATTGCCTGTCAAATCATCTGTGGACTCTTTATTTTTGCCCATGTTTACATTTTAAGTTGCTCCTTCATTTATCCTTAATTGATAATGCAAATTGGTTAAATGCATTGAGTGGATGACTGAGAGAGAATTTATTTTGAAATCGAGTGATGCTGCATAGTGAATGCAGCAGGTGAATTATAACTAACAAGCATCTTCATGTTGTGGTCACACACTGAATACAGCAGACTTTGTTTGATCAGCAGTCATGTTGGTGTTTTTATAAATTTCATCAGCCATGGCACATTTAGTGTTAAAGTGTGAACTTATCTGTATCGGTGACCTACTGCTAGTACAGAAGCTGGCGATGTTATATGACTATTTTTTACCACAAGTAATTTGATAAATATGTAAAAACTGTCAAATTTTAGGTCTAGTAGTTCCTGCAGTGTAATGACGGAAAGGGCCAAGATGTTGCTGTGAATATGCCAGTTGCCTGCAAAAGCTCCTAAAGGCCCATTGAGGGTAAAGGAGTCCTCACAAGCAAAGCAAGACTGTAGACACTCTGGAACACAATGTAGTGTCAACAGTTCCTGTGATGTAAGCAGAGCTTAGTGTGTTTATGTGCATAACCTTTCCCTCACACCAGATTTGGGACAGTCTGCATGGGCCCTTCTGGGTTGTAAGAGATGGCTTTTGAGCCATACGATGTCTTCTCTCCCTGCACTGTTTTAGTATTCTTCGTGTCCTGTCTGGTTATTTTCTTTTGACACATGGAAAGCTTCAATCTGCCTAGTGAAGCTCCCACTTAAAAATAATAAGCAAATGCATTTTTAGACTTTTGCTGACTACTGTGCAAATGTGTTTATGTGTAATAAGGCAGTTGTGTCATGGAAATGTGTTCAGACCAGAGGGAGGTACAATATGTCTGTTTTGTTCTATTCCTACTGAACATTTTAACACAAAACGACCCTGCTTTCATGGCTCATGTCTAAAAATATGTGTTTTTATTGTCTTAACCTAGTCTTTAGCTCCTTTAGCTCCTATTGTACGTTTAGGAGAAATGAAACTTTAAAGGAGTACCTTAAAAGACCTGATTTATTTTTAGCCATAAATAATATATATATTTTTTACATTTTCATCTGATGCACAAACATCTAACATGTTTTTAATGTGTTCTGCTCACTAGTCTGGAGATGACAAACTAACTAAGGTAAATCTGCATGTCTGCGGTTATGTGTACTTGTTTTAAATCAGCATGCATTGCACAGTTTTGTGTTGTAAGGGATGCAAATTAAAGAGGGGAAAGAGACTGCCGTTTTCCAGAAACCTGATGATCAGGGTTTTGATAGACCTATGTTTTTTTTTTCTCGAAGAAGCTCAGTAAACACCAATAATTGTTTTCAGCTATGGAGGACTAGCATTGGTTTTGGCAATGCAAGGCTTTGAGATTTATGTTTAAAGTTTTGTGAGCTGTTGGTTCTCGCTGGCCATAATCTTTTGAACTTTGTTGCCAAGTCGTTAACCTTACAGTCTGTTGGTGCAGCATGTATCTGGCAGGGATAACATCACTGCAGTCACCCCATCACATGCTTTGGACATGAGCAACATTCTTATCTTTCCTGCTTAGGTTGGTAGAATTAGGAGAAGATTTAATGCTGGTTTTATAAAAAAAAAAGTATATACTTGTATGTTGTAAATATAAAATCAAATAAGGTGTGTGTGTGTGGGGGGGGGGGGGGTAATTAATATGGAATACTACAGAACTGAAATGCACACTGATCAGGGTAGGCTGTGAGAGGCCATGCCTTCATTGTGGATGCTTCTTGGCGGAATTGATTTCAGGTACCCAGATCAGCATGTTGGTGCTGTCCAAACATCAGCTGTGACTCTTTAAATACTTTTTTGTGTATGCATTTTCTTTAGGAGGATTGCTCCTTTTTGTTGTGCTGGCCTGGTATTCCTTACAGCCTTTCCCACTTTGTTTGTATCTCTCACTCCATAAAACACTGATGCATAACAAGTGCACTTAACCACACACAAGTTATACAAAAGGTTAATGTATAATCTCTAGACTAGCATAACAAGTAACATAATTACTGTGATGTAGTAGTATTTAGCTTACGAGTTTGAGAGTAAACACGAGTAAACCTTGTGTGAACAGTCTCCGTTTTGGCACTGACTATGTAATAGGTAAACGACGAGGTCAGGGTTATTTCTTTATTGTTATTTTTTTTTATTTTGATTCTTGATTCTGTGATTTTATTTTTCAAACCAACAAAGTATTGAATTTTCATAATTTACGATGATTTGCTCAAACATCTGTGCCCCGGATGATCCTTCTATCAGCATCGAGTGGGAAGTGGTAATTTTTTTGTTTGAGTCATCTCTGGTGCTCTGGGAACTTACTAGAAACATGTATGCTCATCTCCTCTGCTGGTACTGTGGTCCTTTGGGAACATGCTAGAGGCTGTATGTTTAAATTGACCTAAACTGAGTCCTGGGTTCTGTGCTTCAGAGAAAATACATACCCCATGTCTGGTCTCATAGTGGTCTTTAAGTATTCAGGAAATGAGTGGAGTCCATGCTGTGAGAAACCAAAGAGGCCTTCTTTTAATGGCCTAAGCCAACACGCTCAGGAGAGAAGAGGGAGGAATAGGAAGAGATGTAGGAAAGAAGGGTTTTGGCACTGGGCCACTGCACATTACTAAACCAGCTAAGGCAAACAGGCCAAGCAAAACAAGCTAGGATTCTTTGGTAAGAGGTTGTGCCAGAAAAAGAGAAATGCTTTGTTTTTGATGAACCATTTGTAATGAGGCTTCACCTCCTTTGCAGTAGAATACAATTAATGCGCAGCCTCTACCATATTTATTGTTGATTGCTGGCTGTGGTTTGTTGTATTTAGGTTTGTTTGAGTGTTTGACTGAGTATTACAGCCCCTGTGTTACAACCTCACACACACCATCACCAGTAAGTCCCCTCCTAACATATACACAGCACAGTATATCCCCCACACACACACACACCACTGCAATCACCAGTAAGCCTCACATACACACAGCACACTTCCCTGTTTTATCATCACCAATTACACACACACACACACACACACACACACACACACACACACACAGCACATGACAATGACAACTTACTTATACCAGAATGCCCTCCCACCCCCACTGCCAAAAACAGTAGGCCCCTTCTTCTCACATACACAGCATACCGCATCTCTTGCCCTCCCAAACCACATACTGTACACTCAGTACCCTGCCTACCATCCCTTTATACATTAGAGGACAGGTCTCCCACCCCTACATTATATTTTCCCACATGAACCCTGGCAGTTAAGATGGCCCCTAAGGTTTTGTCTGCCTAATCTTTAGTTCACCCCAATCATGGATTTTGCCTTTCTCCAGACTATTCATGACCTTTATATAATCACCCTCCCCCATCTCTATGCAGCTCCTAACCACCCTCCTCAATTTATCTTGCCCCTTTCTATGCACAATGGATGTTGCATTTGTAATTTCACTGCCGTTTATTCATGTAATGAAACTTCCTTGAACCCTTAACGGCTTATGTATGTATGTGCTTACTGCTTACCTTACTACCTCATTCAGCTCCCTATCTTCCTTTCTCTTTCAGTGACCACAGATGTCATCAGGGTTTGTAGGCCTCTGCTGACTATGTTACTTATAGCTGTTTGGGACTGGGACAACTAAACACAATCTAAACGTGACCTTGAAATATGTCTTGATGGCACACAGTTGAATAGACTTAGTTTAGTTCGGTTGTTTGTAGGTGTAATCTAGGGTGTATTCACACCTGAAAAGTCCTTTGGTCCACTTGTTTGGTCCGGATCATTAGCGGACTATTTTTTTTTCATTTGGTGCGGTTTGCATTCACACTGTACTTTTTGCAAGCGAACTTTATTCTGTACACATATATCCACGTGTGTGACGATCGCTGCTCCCATTGGACAGAAAAGACTTGAGCACCAGAGTCCGTTTGGAAGCGGACTGAGACCACCTCAAAAAGAGGGTCTCGGTTTGTTTGGTCCGCACCAGGATTCGTTTGTTGTATTCACACCTGGACAAAAGGTCCGGACCAACGTGGGAAACAAACTCTGGTCCGTTTAAAGTGGACCAAACAGTGCAGGTGTGAATACGCCCTTGGACACAGTCTAAACATACTAGCCAACAGCCTTCCCTGAAGGTGACATGATGTTTCACGACCAAATCAAATAGCCTATCAGAGGAGAGCACTTCTAGCCAAACAGAGGCCAGAAAAGCGGTACGTTCCCCTATTGCCTATTTGCCGCACATTTACGCAAAATTTAAGTCCATTTAAATCCAGTTATTCTTTTAATTGAGGGTAATTTGGGATTTGTTCAAGACAATCTCTTATCTCTGTGCAGAGTGTGGCAGTCCTAGACTTATGAGACACGGCTGACGCTCTTCCCCCACCCCAAAGTACTGCTGTGATATACAGCAATAACACTCTAGAGAACTGCTGCAATTTAAACGTTTTCTTTAACTGTTTTTGTTGTTAGCCTTCTTTACACTTTTAGGTAGCACATTGGATATCACCTACTCTTGTCTCAGGCATTTGTCTAACTTCAGAAGAAAAGACTTGATGTTTGGTCAGTGAGACCGTGTGAGCTTGTCTGTTTATTTGTCTGATAATGAGAACTCTATGTACTCTGTGTTCCTACACAACCATGTCTTTGTGGTGTTAATTCATCTGAGCAAAGGCGCTGATATACTGCCCCTGAATAGCTGGAATACTTGGAGATGCAATGCTCAAGTGTCATTCAAAGGCATGTCCTCACAAGTTCGTGCTCTCCAGCCCCTATGGGGACAAAGGCACAGGAGACATTAATTTCTCTGCATACTTTCTTCTTTCATTAAACACGCTTTGTACACACTCTTTGTCAAAACTGTTGTTAGCTGGATTTAGCCTTTTTGCATCTGCTTTAAGAGTATGCACTTCTGCAAGCCCCTTCACTATAGGAAACAAATTAAAGCACTATTGGGACATAACATATTTAACCCTTTAGGGGAATTAAATTCAAGCATTTTTTCTTACAGTATGTCAGATTACTTTTTTTTACGTTTACGACTACGTTTTTGTATAAGATTATATGTTCCCCACTAGTCGCTTTGAAGACTTTGAAGAGAAAATTAGTTTTGGTCCTTACTTTGACCATAAAACATTCAGATGATGGGGAGCTAATATGTGTGTTGGTTGTATTGGTACAGGTAGTACAGTCATGTCAATACAATGTTTTGAGTGCAGTATTTGCTATTTTAACCAAAAGTGCTACAATTAAAGTGCATACAGTGGATCTTTTATACCTTGTAAACTACTATGTTACCTTAAGGTGTCTTGCTGTCATCCTAGCTGTAGTTTCTCTAGTGCAATACCACCACTATCAAATATTACATCTTTAGAATACCTCATGATCTTTGTACTCAAATGTAGTGAACCCCACATAAAAATACTGTAAACAGGCCAATTCCAGTGGTGTATAGTATTCGTCTACAGTGTGATGAGCGGTTCCTGAGTATACTGGTTCTAATATCAGATGTATAAACATCCATCAGATGTAGGTACCTTGACCAGCAACAGAGAACTTTTTCTATTGAGAGAACTATTGCACCCACATTCCTATCTGGGCAATATGATGTGGAAAAAAATTCTGCAAGTATATTCTTGTAAATTGCCAAGTCATAAAGAAGGCGTAATATTTCTATATTGCCATAGTCCAGACAACCCACCCTGTCCAAATAAAAGACCTGGAATATCTCTTATGCTGAGAGACTGTATATTCTTGCATTCATTGCATCAGACAGGATCTGTCTCAGATCCTGATCAGCTGTGTGGGATCCTACAGCACTTGTTTAACCTTAGCCTTGAGCAGGGGAAGGTGCCAGTGCTGTGGGAGACATCCTGTCTTGTTCCTATCCCAAAAAGCCATCTCCATCGACCTTCAATGACTACAGACCGGTTGCCCTAACATCGCACATTACGAAGGTGCTGGAGAGGCTGGTCCTGGCCCACCTACGACCACAGGTGATTTTCATCTCTGGACCCCCTGCAGTTCGCCTAATGCCACAGGGTGGGGGTGGAGGATGCTATTATCTACCTGCTACAGAGGGCCCACTCCCACCTGGACAGAGCAGTCAGCATTGTGAGAATCATGTTTTTTAAATTCTCTAGTGCTGCTGAGTAGAAAGCTGCAGAGGATGCAGGTGGACACACCTATCACCTCTTGGATTATGGACTACCTCACGGATAGGCCACAGTTTGTGCACCTAGGGACTGTGTGTCGGAGCAGGTGGTCAGTAGCACAGTCCTATCCCCCTTTCTCTTTACGCTGTACACCTCTGACTTTCAGTACAACTCTGAGTCTGGCCATTTGCAGAAGTTCTCTGTGACTCTGCATTGGTGGGATGTATCAGGGGGGTGAGGAAGTGGAGTATCGACAATTAGTGGGCAGCTTTGTGGAGTGGTGTGGTAACAATCACCTGTGCTTAAATGTCACCAAGACCAAGGAGATGGTGCTGGACTTCAGAAGGACTAGGGCCAAGCTAACCACAATTTCCATTCTGGGTGAGGAGGTGGAGGTTGTGGAGAGCTATAAGTATCTGGGGGTTCACATAGACAATAAACTGGACTGGAAGCACAACACAGAGGCTGTCTTCAAGAAGGGCAAAAGCAGGCTCTATTTCTTGAAGGCTAATGTCTGGGGTATCTTTTAGTCTGGATGCAAATGCACTTTTACTTTACCCTGCTGGGAAGGGCTTGATTGTTGTTTATGATATACTTGGGATTACACGGAAACCTGCATTCTGGGACCTAAGGGCTCTAGAAGGGTTTGAAGGAACAAGTAAGTCTTTAATATATGTTGGAGAAAGGGCATTGAAGGCTTTGTATGTAGGAGGGAGGAATATTTTGAAAACAAATTGACTAATAATAGGAAACCAGTGTAGAGGAGCAAGAATAGGAAACGTTCATATTTTGTAGTACGATTGAGCATGCCTGAACATTTTGTTGTACGTTTGATATTAGTTGTACAGTGTGATAATTGGAGGATTTTCTCATTAGTGCATTTGGGCTCTTTGATAAACCAAATGTTGCAGTGGCATTCTTTGTTTGTTGTGTTTGTGTACAGTTATGTGTGTTTGAGTGTGTGGTTGCACTCTTTACACAATGGTTGTGGCCAGATGTCGTGAGAGAAGAGGAAGGAGGCTTGTACTTGACTTGTTCCATTTTTAATGTCACATGCATCAGCTGCTCATCCCTGTCCTCATTCACTTCCCACAGACATCTTCTCTTCTCTACACTGTGTGCAACCTTACAGTTTTGGCTGTAGCTACTATACTTTGTTCTCCTGTTAAATTTTTCATGAATTGAGACTTGATTGATTTTTCTCACTTGCTTACATACTTTTTTTCGTCCTTTCTTTCACCCTCTCACACAAAGACAAAGGAGCTGATGTACATTGGAAATTATTTTTTATTTTTGCTTTGTATCACCTTCATACTATCTTATTTACTTATTTGCTACCTCCACAGCTCCCCCTAACCTTTTTAAAAAATAGCAATGAACCTACTAATCAAGAATTGTATTTGTTTGTAAACCAAAGAATAGGAACCAGTGATTATTTTGCGTTATGCTGATGGACATAATAATAAACACAATTTTGGTTTTAGAGTTTATTTTCAAGACTGGTTTTCATACTAGAAGTGCTTGTGCTGTTGCATTGCCAGTGCAACCTCTATTGTCCGAATATGTTCAGTCTGAATATGTTCAGGCTTGAACCTGCGAATAAGAATCACCATAAACTGTGAGTCCAGCACGCTTGTCAGTGAGTTTACACCTCAGCGTCCTAGTTTCAGTCATTGGTGCGTCTGTTAAGGTGTCAAGAAGGAGGTTTACATGTTTACCGCACAGCCATCGTTCAGCTGGCTACCTGCTCAGAGAGCATTCACTCACCCTGTAATGAGCCATAATTAACATAAAAACAGCATAAAATGCTCTCTGGAATATCTTTCACAGGTGATACCTGAGTGGCTGCATACAGTGCAGTGTTGGCAACAAAGCCAGATGTCATTCTGGTGCTTGCCAATGATTTTATTGTCAGCCGGTAGGTACTCAGTTGTTTTCAAATCTCTAGACATGACTATCTTCCATAAACCTGCAATAACAGCATCTGATCTTGAATAACACTCTTATGCACTTTTATGGTGTCATGGCATCACACACACACACACACACACACACTTTCTATTGTGCATAAAAACAGTGTGGTTCTGTCCAAAAGACAAATATAACTTCAAGCCACCCCACCAACAATCACATGCATTCTCATGTGTAGGTTTACATTCAAACAGCATATGAAAGATGTATAGTAAGCTGTAAAATGTAAGCAAGTGGGTAAATAAAACAAAGGAAGAGATGAGGGAAAAGAGAGTGAAGGGGACCCACAATCTATCTGCAGATGCCCTGTCAGTGCTGCCCTGGTCCATAAAAAGCCCTCAGGTGGAGTAGAATTCTGCCATATGTCCCTTAACTGACAACTTGATTTTTTCTAGTTTTACATGTTACAGCCACCGAGTGTTAGACAGAGATTTTGGGCTTTTGCTGTTTCTGTAGCAAGATGAAGCGGTGAGCTAGCAAAGTTGTGCTGGCTATAAATGTATATATTAGATAGCACCTCTATTAGGTATTTTTGTGACCAGTAACTGTCCATTATTGTATGGAGGGGCATATTAGAAAAAGGTTGGAGATTGTTAGAAATGGTCAAAGATTAAGGTCAAAATTTTCTCAAAGCTGATTGTTGGGGGGCGGAGACCTCATTGATGTATAGATCTTTTACATACCAACCACTAAGGCCATGTAAGATAAAAGATGGGTCTTGGAAATTGAGATTAAACTCACCTTCTATCTTGACAGAATGTACAATGACTGGGTTGTTAATTTTCATCTGTGCATAGACTCATTTGGCAGAGGCTAGAGCTGAACTAGTTTTTCATCCTTACTGAACTTGGTGCTCTGTCCCTATGCTCTTCATCCGAAGATTTGATGTATTGCATGCCCAGTAGGAATGTAATGCATGGTCTTGCTCCCGTATTTTGAAAATACGATCATGCTTTCCAGCCCAGACAGCTCTTTAGCTGTTCAAATTTACTAAAGACTTTTTTGAAAAAGAAAAAAAAATGGATGTGAAAAACACAGGTGTACGCTCCCCACCACATAGGGGTGGTATGCTAGCTGTCCATGTCTGATGTGTTTTTGCAGGATGGAAATGAACCCTGCATTCCATTTTTGGAATGATAAAAAATCCAAAAACCTCAAGAAATGATCAGAAGAGTTCGACATGGTGTGTGAACCGGACCGCTAATGAGGGACTTAATGAAGGTCTTAATGCTTCTTTGTTTTTGACGGCTATCCCCTGGAAATTGGAGGTTAGAGCCCCTCTTAAGCTTGACTGAGGTGTGGTCTGAGCTGTTATTGTGAGCCTGAGCTTTTATGATGGTGTGGACTTGGTCCTGCTGCAGCAACCTGGGAATGCTCCAGTTGTTTGAGCTGTCAAAGCCATCTGCTCGGCACATCTCCCACAGGGGGGCTTTCTCAGTCCACTATCTTGCAACTCTTGAGTGTAATAAATATCATGAAATGTGTTTTATAGTTCACCTGAAACTAGGAACAACTTGCTGTTATGTCATGCACATCTTCCTGCAAGCCAGTGTGCCCTAATTAGTGGTCCTGCAAAAATATTGTTATTTCTTGTAGTCTTTTAAACTGTCGTTTTATCCAAAATCTCTCTCCAGATCCTGGAAGCCTATGGTAAGAAAGGTTGACTAAGAAAGGCTAACGTATTGAGTGAATTTACTTGCATATGCATTAAAAATGCAAACATTTAAGCAAGAAACTTAAGATGTATTATTGCCTTATTGAAACAATTGATAAAAGCTACCTGAAAGATGGCAAGCCATAAAATGCAACTATGTGTTTTTTATGAGGCTACTGCATGACTAATGGTGGTCTTTCATCTTCCATGGATAG
>JAGFZM010000362.1:12576-39879 GCA_017657215.1 Limnothrissa miodon | reverse complement strand
CATCTGTGGCATTTTGCTGTGAGACAAAACTGCACATTCCAGGGTGGTCTTTTATTGTGGGCAGTATAAGGTACACCTGTGCACTACTCATGATGTCAGATCAGCATCTTGATGTGGCACACGTGTGAGGTGGGATGGATTATCTCAACAAAGCAGAAGTGCTCACTATCACACATTTAGACTGATTTGTGAACAATGTTTGAGAGAAATGGTAATATTGTGTATCTGGAATGAATTTTAGATCTTTAAGTCCATCTCATAAAAAATCGGAGCAGAAACAAAGGTGTTGCGTTTATATTTTTGTTGAGTGTAGTTACCAAATGTCAAATATTAGCTGTCTGTCAAGCAATTTCTATACCTACCTATCATTGTTTTACTGGAAATGTCTCCTAAATAGAACAGTGTCTCAGGTAAACTTCAGCTTTCATTCACAAGGAGGTGTGTGAAGTACAGTATTACTGTAGTTGTCACAAAAGACAAGCCACTTGTTCACAGTCACTTATGGATGAATCCCATGAACTCCCAATTGGCAAGTACACTACATACAATATGAACTGAGCAGGACATACTGTGTACCATTTCTACAATTTTGTAACACATATATGGAAGTTCAGCATCGTGGGACCGTGGTGAGGATGCAGGGGGAAAGGGGAAGGTGAAGAGGCAGAAGAGGCCAAATACAGTACATTGGCAAATTCCCCCTTGTAGTCACTTACTGCCCTCATTACAGCAATTTCTAACTTTACTGTAAATTTCAAATGGCTTATAAGTAGAATATAGTTCTGTCCTGGGCATTTTTAGGTAGTGTGACTGACCTTTTTAGGTAGTTCTGACCTTTTTTATGAATAGGAAAACACTGACAGAATAAACTGTCATAAAACTCTGCTGATTTGTTCTTCTTTACTGTGTGTGACATTATTGGTAGATACTGTAAATATGTTAGTGTGTATAGTGTGTCATAGATACTGCAAACATGTTAGTGTGTAGTGTTTTATAGAAGACACTTTAAACGTGTTTGTAGTGTAGTGTTGTAGTGTAGTGTATGTAGTGTGTGTATGCAGACTGTGTGCAGATTTTATCCTCTGGTGTGTAGTGAAAGTATGTTTAGAAGCAAAGAGAAGTGCTGTAGTCCTATAACTGTGTGTTTTGTTTTGTCTTTGGTGTTAAAGTGTGTTATGAATCCAAAGAAGACAATCTAGAAGTTTCTTTTTTTCCGATGTAAGATATTAATGTGTGTGTATAGTTACTGTAGGCATAGAATAGTTTGTTTACCTTGAAGTGAGTAATGTGAAAGTGTGTGTTCTTTGAGAGAATGACTCTGCAGGTATATACGGTAATTGTATTGTTTTGTGTATGTGTGTGCGTGTGTTTGTGTGTGTGTGTACTATCAGGTCCAGACGTGGTAGGAAAACGGCAGGATTAAAATGGATCCTGCAGCAGAGGGTGAGTCTAAACCAGATTACTGAAGCCACAATGTGGAGATTGTTAGCAGGGACTCCCTTCAGCTTCACACACAAACACGCACACTCTTTCTCTCTCACACACACATACACAAACACACACGCACACACTCACTCTCTCTCTCTCTCTCTCACACACACACACACACTGCTCATGCCTTTCCAACACTCATCAATCTGCACACGCATCCGATTACACCTGAGCACTGATTACAGTAGCGCACACACACACACACACACATACACACATTTACACACACACACACACACAGCAGTATTTGTTTTTTCCTTCACACGCTCAACAAATGTGGATATCAAACAGACAGACAGACACACACCCTGCATAACAACACTTTGTTACTTCATTTAGTCCCCTGTCGCTGTGATAGCAGCGTTGCAATGATGGGGAAGTGAACACACTTTAGCTCCATGACAACACAGCAGCCACATGCACACACATACACACCAGAGCATTGCTTCTGTGGCTCTACAGTAAAGCTAGCGTGTGTGTGTTAAGCTAGTATCTAAGAGACACTGGAGCAGCTGGTGGAAGCTGCTGGAACTCAGAGTACTGGGGACAACAGCTCCCCCTGCAGGCTCACTCTAGAACTGCAGCTCACAGAAACACAACACACTGGTCATGGAGCAGAACAAGTCACTCACAATGATGGGGCTTTCATTGGCATCCACAGGGTCTCCCAGAATATTTATGGCAACCAGAGCAACCTGGTGTTAGCAAAACAAACACGATATTAGTGTATTATCTAATAAAAAAAAAACACTTGACTTGACTATTTGGTATTAAGTTTTATATCCAATCCATTCCTATTATGAAAAATGATTTTTTTTTTTTTTTATTTCAAAATTACTAAATATTGGTTAAAAAAAAAAGAAATAAAAAAAAAAAAGTTCTCTCCAATGAAGACTAGGCTGATGACATAGCACTCACCTGACTGTATGGGTTGTATCGGTTGTCATAGTTACGGTGGAAGGCCAGCCTCAGGTATGTTCCCACGGCGTCCACGTGCACGGACTTGAGCTCCCGCGCCCTGAAGGCGGTCTTCTCGTTGTCAGACAGGGAGACGTACCTGCATACACACCCGTCATCAGGCACTACCCTCTCATTAGCATGCTCGCTCTCACAGGCTCACCCAGGGGTCAGACCAAGGTCAGATCGAAGCTTGGGAAGCCAAATACCCAAATCTTTCTGTCTGGTCCAAGTAAGGTCTAAGTAACGTTAGGCCACAAGCACAAGCTACTGTCTATGTTTTCAGAGAGACCATAGCATGGCATTCCCTTTTGACTTCTAAGTCTAGTGGTTTGCATATATAGCTGGGTATGGTATGGTGGGCATATAAGGTATGGTGAGGTAAGGTAATGTATGGTGCGCATACCTGGGTAAGGGATTGTAGATCATAACTGGGTAGCGTATGGTGGATCACACATATATCAGTTTATGATTGATTGGATTTGTATATAGATGGGCAAAGGATGATGGCAATATATTTTGCAGGGTAAGGCATGGTAGCCAAATGTTTAGCTGGTTAAGATATGTTGGCTATATGTTTAGCTAGGTAATCTAAGGTGGTATTGATTTTGTTGCCATGTCTTGCTAGCTTTCTCAATGCACACATGAGCATTTCTAATGTCCAAGGACAAAATGCATACAAGTCTCAGGTCCAGTTCTGGTTCCGTGTTAGACAGTATACAGTACACAGCCTCTTAGAGAGAACCAAGGGCTGGATTATACGTACCCTTTGGAGAACCTACCCTAAGAACACACACAAGCTTTAGAAAGTACCCTTTGGAGAACTGACCATGATGTCTGTGTATATTTATTTTCTTCCTTATTTTTTTTTTTATCCTACCTTATTTGTATTTTGCTTTTATTGTAACACACTTTGGTTTTAAATGTGCAATACAAATTAAATTTACTTACTTACTTTCTTACTAACACAACACCACCCTAAAATGTAAGTTCTAGGATGACCGCTAACTGATACTATATGTTCCGGTATGTTCTAGTTCTGACCCTGGCTCTGGTGTTGGGGCCACTCACCCCAGCCTGCGGAAGTGCTCAGAGAGGGTGGGAGAGGCGAGCGGGTCGGAGTGGCCGTCGGCGATAAAGAATTCAATCATGGAGGGGATGAGGTACTGATGGGCCAATAGCTGAAGCTTCCGGATGCGACAGCGCTCTGACATCTGCAGAGTGACCTCCTGGGGGTAGGAGCAGTACCTGGGAACACACACACACACATTTACATATGCACACACACACACGCACACAAACACACACACACCATTACATATAGACACACAGACATACACTAGCAAAATCTGACATACATTAAATATGCCCCCACACACACACCAGCAACATCATACATTACACACACAAGCAACATTTAACATAAATTACACTTGAGCGCACACACACACACACACACACACACACACACACAGAGAGTGTTTACATTCACGTACAATACCCAGTCCTCCTGTACAAACACAGCAGCATTGAAAAAAACCCTAACACACAGCTCATAAGGGTAAGAGCATGTCTTTATACACATAGACACAACACACACACCTAAACCAGTAACATTTCAGATACAACACACAGTAAACCTATACACCATCCACCCAATGCACACAGGACAGCAATAAGTTATCTGCAACACTGTTCCTCTATTTACCTTTTTTCTGCACCTACTGTAGTTGTCTGGTAATGTTGTGTGTGATGTACTTGTGTTGAGAGTGTTATGGTCAGACTGTAAGACCGATGACACTGTTTTGTGTGTAGTAAAAGTGTAAAAGTAAAAGCTAGTGTGTACTAACAAAAGCAGAAACTGTAAGTGTAGGACTCTTCTGCTTCCCTCGGGTGTGTGTTGTGGCAGTGTGTGGTGTGTGTACCATAACTGCTAGATGCTGCAAGGTAATAGCGTTTTCTTTTATGTGTGATGTGTGTGTTGAGTGTTTGATGTATGTGTCCTTTCAGACAGACAGTGGAGACATATGCTTTTGGGGCCTCTCCTTAGTACCGCAACATTACAATTTCTAAAAGAAAAATTATTTATCTGTCTTTTCATCCTTCTTTTGGTTTATCTTTCTGTTCAATTCTCAATTAAAATCAGTTTTATTTATACAGTGCATTATGCAAAAATCAGGTTTCATAGTGCTTCTATCTATCTAGCTATCTATCGGACTATCGTGTCTGTCTCTCTGCCTGCTCCCAGGTCAGGAAATTGTTTGTTTCCTCCACAGGGCAGGACATGTCAATATTATCCACCCAGAAACAGCTCCCTGTACCTGTGCTGCATAATGATGCACTTTCTAGAACACATTTACAACGTGGTGACTCATGTTTGCTGCTGTCTGTGTGGGCCAACTGTGTGGGCCTACTGTGAGTTTACCCTTAAGGTATGGCTCATGTCCACATTAATAGAACACAACTGGTCTGTGGTAATCTTCAGAATTTTAACAGAGTAAGAAGTGAGGGTAGAGCCAACCATTAAGCAAGTTCAAGGCAGGTGCAAAGGGTGACCATTAGCCGACAATCAACCAAACTTATCCTCACACATAACTTGTCCAACACAGCTTTGTGCTCTTGGCTTATCACCCAGAGAAAGAAAATGCTATTTTCTGATTGGCTGACAGTGTGTCCGAGGTTCCTCAGTAACAAGCCACCCATGATGTAGATCTGGTGAAGAATCACCACGCCATATCAACGCTCTTTAGAATGGCAACCATGACAACTAAATAAGCTACCGCAGCCTTGTGGATCTATTTTCCCACAAAGCGGGAAATAAATTAATTACTTAATTCATTTTTAAAAATGTGGGAACCAGGTAATAATTGGGATCACAGTCTTCAAGGTGTCTCTATATGGAAGTAATGGACGGGCTACCTATATTAGGGCACTAATGGCTGAACATAGTGTAGGAGTCTCATACCCAGCGGTGTGTTCCCCCAAAATCATACTCAAGTAAGCGTCTGCAATAAAGATGTGGTTTAGAGAGGTTCAGTCTTACCTGGCCGACCTCCATCCACTGATGGTGGGGGCGTGGACCATCAGCTCCTTGGGACTATAGCCGTCTTCGTGTCCCGAGGAGCTGACCACTACAAACCCTATCTTGCGCGGCATCTTTGTCCCGAAAGCTGTAATGAAGTCAGACACGCTAACAGTTGCAGATCTTGGCAATGCACTTACTACATAATCAGCCCATGGATGTTTGTGCTGCTAGTAAAAAGACTGTAAATCACAGTTGGACTATTGCTATGCACACATCACATCATTCTCAGCGTGCCTTAAATATCATTGGCTAAAAGCCACATATTAACCTGAGAGAAAAAGTGAAAGATTAAAGTAAACTCATTTCATTGATTCTATTTTAGACATTTTAGACATATTGATTCTATTGTAGACATTTTCTTTCTATTGCTGCTGACAAACGTCTGAGTCCTTTACGTCCTTTACTGTGGCCATGGTTGAATACAACTTAGTAAAATTTACTGAACTAAACATTTGGGACAACCCATTGTGTTACAATAACAAGTGGGGTAGCCATATGTAACCAAGCTGTCTGTCTATTCAAACTGTGGCAGTAAAACATCTTAGGTTAAGTAGCCTATTAACGTTAGTTTCGTTTAACTCTAAGCGTGGTTGTGAACTGGGGTTCTCGGACTGGTGGGACTGAGGCTTAGCCTGACAGTTATCTGTGAATGAACAGCTGCCTAATCCGACAGTCTTCTTGTAGTGGGGTGCAGGGGACACGCTAGGCTAACTGTTACTATACTTTAGGCGTTTCCAAATAATTAGCTTTGGAGCGGTTTGCATTTTCTCGTTTCTAATACGTCTTTCAATACCAGAATGTTTCTGCCTATCAATCGAGCTAGTTTTAGCCTGTACACAGACTGCAAAGTTTTCAGATTTCACTCTCTCGTGGATAAGTTAGCTTTCCTTTTTGTGTGCAAGACCCCGGTTAAAATGACATGGTTTGTCTTCAGTTTCACCGAAATGCATTAGTAAAAGTTTTTTTTTTTACATGAGAGGGGTTCATTAGATTGCAATTACGTGGGAAACGGACGCACAAAAAAACTTCTATGTGAGAAATATTTACCCCGTCAGAGTTTCCCCTTGTCAGTCTCATCTCCATAACCACCGTTTGACAACTAAAACCTTGGCACGCATGTCTTGCTTAGATTCGCTATGATTTCTGGGAAATATAGTTTAAATGTGCCGTTGGGAGTCATTCAAATCGGCTTTTGTGCGTCTACTTTATTGCCACTGGACAATATTCTATCATAGCATAGAATATATATATATACATACACACATTATTTTAAATAATTGTATAAAAATAAGGTTGACGTTTGGAGATTAATTCTGTTGTCTAACGTATGTAACACAGTTCTTCCGGTTGGTCACTTCAGATATTCTGTTTTCTTCCGGGCAAATCTCAAACAGCATGGATGGGCAAAATGTTTGGGCAGAGATTGAAAAAGCTGAAAAGGAAAACCGACGTGAGTTGGTCCTTCAGGGTGCGAACACCGATAAAAGGATTCAGTCAAACGGCGGTCTGAGTTCAAAGCTCTACTCGCTAACGCTGTTGAATTACCTAGAAATCAGCCAGTGTCCGAGTTTGACTGAGATCAGTGAAGACATCGGCAACTTGATTCATCTTCAAAGTCTTATACTTTGCAGAAATAAGATTAAATCCGTTCCCAAATCCATTGGGAAATTGAAGTGTCTGAAAGTGTTAGATGTGTCGGTTAACGAGCTGCAGGACATCCCAGAGGAGGTTTCACAGTTGAGCGAACTCAACACACTCAACGTCAGCTGCAACAGCATCACATCATTGCCGAAGGGACTGAGCCAGTGTGTCAAACTCGCCACCATCAACGTATCCAAGAATGAGCTCGCGACCTTGCCCGATGACTTGTTCTCCGAGCAGCTGGAGCTTCTTAGCACTATCTTCGCCTCTGAGAATGCCATCGAAGACCTTAGTACAGACATTAGCAATCTGGCTGCGCTAAAGGTATGTCCCCCGAGGTAATGTTAGCCCCAAAGCCATCTCCAAAACATAACCTCCCTGGTAGAGTGGCTTGGATACTAAGACCCATATCAGCTTTTCACCATCACAGTTTTTCACTCAAATGATTGGTCCACCCAGAGAGGGAAAAAGTGCACAGTCTCAATACTTAAGCTTAAGCATAGATACTTAATGTTAATAGGACTAGGAATAAGTACTAACTTGACTTCCTTAGGCTACTCAAGCCAAAGGGAAAGGTACAAGCAATGTTACAATCAGCTTTAATGTTAGGAGGCGTTTCTTTCTGATATGCATTAAGACAAAAGTAACTAACTATTCTAAATTACCAGTCAGTACTATACATAAGTGAGTTGTTCTACTGTCTTGCATGCATAACATGCACAACTCTTGACTCATGGGTTCAAACATCAGTTTAGTAGAGACAGTATAAATGCACTTCTTGTCAGAGTCTAGTGCAGCACGTATAGTATTAATGTAGTTCGTTAATTAGTTTTAGTCAACATTACACTAACATTACAATTTCCATCCAATCTCAGACATACGCCTATAATTATATTTTGACCAACAGATTGTGATCAAACAATTTATGTGTGATCTTTTGTCTTGAAAAGGCAAGAAAAGAAACCTTGTCTACTGTCGGCTCAGTTTAAACCTCTTACCCACAGGTTCTGGACCTGTCCAGTAACAAGCTGTCAGAGCTGCCATCGGAGCTTGGCAACTGCCCAAAGCTCAAGGAGATCAACTTCAAAGGCAACAAGCTGAAAGACAAGCGTCTGGAGAAGATGGTCAACGGGTGCCAGGCCAAGTCAGTGCTGGACTACCTGCGGGCCGGGGGCCGGGGAAAAGGCAAGGGCAAGGCCCAGGGAGAGGCTGGGGAGAGGGGAGACGCTGCGGGGGGTGCAGCACGTAACACCCCAAAGAAGAAGGGAGGGTTGAGGCAGAAGAACTGGCAGCAAGAGGAGGAGGCAGAAGAACTAGGGAAGCTGATCTTGAAGGTTCTGCACGTGTCCGACAGTGCCACCCCCACGGGCATCACAGTCAAGGTGGCAGCAGAGGTGAAGGATGTGCGGCCGTATATCGTGTGCTGCATCGTCAGAGGCATGAACCTCCGCCCTGGCAACGCTCTTAAACGCTTCCTAGTAGCACAGGTAAAAAAAAATTACAATCACCATTGCACAATCCTGATCCAAATCTACTACTGTCATAACATCAGCTCATGTCACAAAATCACCTTCCCTCACACCTGAAGTGGCTAGAGAGCTTTATCCAAATGTCTCCAAATGTACTCTTCATCTCTGTCATTCTATTATAGTGTATTTGACATAAGTCTTGTTTTGTCCTGGTCCTTTTGGATGAGCTAATTTGTTCACACTTTTTTGCTGTGCCCCAGACCAAACTCCATGACGAGCTGTGTGCCAGACGCACGGCTGCGACCATTGCCACCCATGACCTCCAGCTACTTAAGCCACCACTGATTTATGATGCCAGGACACCAGACACACTGAAGGTACCAGCCCTTGTTCAACCCCTCAATTCTCGCGCCTCCAACCTGATGCTAGCCTCGCCATTCGCCCTAGTCTAGTGGTTCTCCACCCTGACTTTAGTCTCGTGGTTCTTCAACCTGGCTCTGGTCTAGTAGTTCTCCAACCTGACCCTTGTGCACAGGTTTTCCAATCTGACCCTTTTCCAAGGATTCTCAAGCCTGGCCCTAGTCCAGAGGTTCTTGAACAAATTATATGTTTTACTGGATCTGATGGGACTATCTTCACTTGTATGCCTGCCAAGGCCTTTGCTGCTGTTTGGCTGATTTAAATTGATTTAACGACTTTCATTGCCTGAATTACTACAGACAGGCACACACTCTACACTCTAGTCTAGTCGGATCATAGTCACCTCTAGAGCCATGGGTCTGAAATGTCTGTGTGAGAATAGTGTTGACTACATATGTATTAGTGTCTCAATTCCATGAAAGCTAATTGGCATCCATTAACATATACTACAGGACTATATAGTCGGAACCCTCATAAATGGAAATGGCCTGAAATTATCTTCTTGATTGGCTGGTGAGGTGGCAGTTAAGTCTGGAAGGTTCTGGACTTGGGGGCTGAGGTTATGTCCACACGTACACAGGTATTTCTGAAAACGCAGGTTGTTCTATGCATTTTGGCATTTCATCCACACATAAACGGCATTTTGCGTCTCCTGCCAAAGTGGAGATTTTTGAAAACTCTGTTTTTGCGTTTACACGTGGACGAGGAATACAGAGATTTAGGCATGCAACGTCAGGTGTGCGCCTTTTTGACTTCACACTGTGTGCCACGTTATTTGGTGGGATGAGAAATTTCTATTGCGAACAAAAAGACATTATACTGTTAATTTTGCTATCTGCAGTTTTTACACACTTACATACAGTATACACACACAGTTAATGACTCTACATTTAGAAAGACAGAGGCATCAGTCACGTTCGAACGTGGCTTCTACATTTAAAGTGTAAGACGCAGTGTGATATTGAAGAATAGTTCTACATCACTTTTTTGGTAGGTCATTCCACCAGCGTGGAACAACACATGAGAAGAGTCTGGGTTGCCTTGGACGAGGTGCTCGGACTGCCAGTCGACAGTCATTTGAGGACTGGAGTTATAGCATAAGCCTTTATGAGAGCACTTGGGTAAGAAAGGGGAAATACTTTAAGCACCTTGTATGCCAGCATAAATGATTTGAATTTGATGCGAGCAGCCAGAGGTAGCCACTAGCCAGTGAAGCTCAATTAGTAGAGGGGTGACATGTGCCCTCTTGGGCTGATTTCCTGTTAGAAAGGCATTGCAGTAGTCAAGGTGTGAGAGGACCATAGTTTGAACCAGCAATTGGGAAGCTTGTTGGGTTAGGTCTGATATTTCTGAGTTTGAATAGTGCAAAGCGGCAGGCCCGGGCAACAGGGGCAACATGATCGTTGAAGGTTAGCGGGTCATCAATTATAACTTGCTACTCGTGAGGGAGCAAAATACAGGGAACCAGAGTTGATGCTGATGTTGTGGTGAATAGTTGGTTTAGCAGGGAGGACCATCAGTTCAGTTTTTGAGAGGTTCAGCTGGAGATGATGGTCTTGCATCCAGGTAGAGATGTCAGAGAGACCATCTGAAATTCGAGCTGAAATGGTTGGGTCATCGGGTGAGAATGACAGATAGAGCTGAGTATCATCGGCATAGCAGTGGTAAGAGAATCCATGCTGGCGAATGATTTGGCCCAAAGAGGTAGTATAAATGGAGAAAAGAAAAGAAGGGGGCCCAACACAGATCCACAGATATATTTTTTCAAAACTACATGTGTAGACAGGATTTAAAAACAAAAACGGAAAATCTATGTTTTAAAAAAATACCCGCGTACGTGAGGACATAGCCTGAGAGGACATTGTTATTGTGTAGAGCTGCCAAAGTTGGCTGTGGTGCTGCACAACTTGTCCCCCAGTGACTGGTTAGGCCTGCTGTGACTGTCTGAATATTTGAACTTGCCAGAGACGTCTGAGGCATGAGGCTGTGTCTGTTTGTGTGTGTGTATGTGTCTGTCTGTCTATCTGTCTGTCTATGTGTGCTTATGTGTGTGTGTGTGTGTGTGTGTAGACTTGAGATTCTGGTCAGATCCATGCATTATTAATCCATCTGATTCAGCCCGTGTGGTAGCAATAGAGTGCAGTCTGGTGTCTATAGACCAGACTTAATTAGCACAGCCCATCGAGAAGTGACATAACTCTTCTCCGAATAAAATCCCTTATTTTTGCTCGGCGTTCGTTTTTGTCCTGCCGGCCTCTTCCCGGCAACAGAACACCTGTGGTTGTTGTTGTTGTTGCTTGCTGTTGCCGTGGCATAGAAGGAAAAGTGTAATGTTGTTTCACAGCATGAACTTCTTGTTGGCCGTGTCTTGTGTTCCCCCTTAGTGAAGAGCCCAGGGATGATCCAAGGACTCTAACCCTTCATGATTCATTCACACAGTCTGGCTCATTTGTTGACTGAGGGAAGGTTTTAATGGTCCGCTCCTCAACCTGACTGACTGAATGAAGGGGATAATTGGGCTGATTAGCTGACCTGTAGCCTCTACCATGCTGTGTGTGTGTGTGTGTGTGTATGTGTGGATAAGCCAGACACTGTGAATGTATCATTGAGTCATCAGACCATCACTGAGATGCCGCCAACAAGGAGCTCATGTATGAAGAAATATATATGTGTGTGTGTGTAAATCAAGACTAAGTCATTGTATAGTTGCCTGGCCACTGTGGCCAGTGAAATTAGCTAGAAAGGCCACAACAGTGCAAGCCAAGTGACAAAGTAGTAAATATATTTTTGTATGTATGTGTATATATATGTATGTCTGTGTGTGTGTGGCCTAAACTACACAAATTCAACAGTTTTGCGGTCTTAGTTAAGCTGTATAAATGGGTATGCAGAATTACTTCTATTTGTGTTAATTTCTCTCTGTGTGTGTGTGTGTGTGTGTGCGTGTGTGTGTGTTTTTGTGTGTTAGATTGTTCCTCTGGGTCGGAAGGAGATGAAGGCTGTGGATCTGTTGAGGCAACTACAACAGGAAGCTGATGAACAGAGGAAACAGAAGAAACGGCAAAACGTGTCCGGACTGCACAAGTAAACACACAAACACATCTGTCTGTCTGCTCTCTGTGCCTGGCTGGGTACCATCCCCCTAACCCCTCGTTTAACTGTCATTTCAAGGTGACATGACTCATTATACCCAAGCCTGCTATCAACACATGCTGGGGTTACACCCTGCAAAAGAGTTTGTTTGTGTCCAGTGTGTGATTGCCCTCTAGTGGTGAGAGTTGTTAATGCTGTTTACTGTAAGATGGCACTGCAATTTACTACAAAGCAGAGCTGTAAATTTATATTCTTAATAAAATATGGTATTACACAACAGGCAGATATATTATAATTGGTTACCTCAATGACCATACTTTTTTTTTCATTAAAATAAATATTGATTTCATATTTCATATAAACGGTCATGGACTAGGTTCAGGTCTGACACAAACACACCTGTCGCAATATGCAAAATGCAAAAGTCATGTCTAATAGTGCTTCACAGCAGAGAGTACCAATAAGCAACAGGAACAAAGGAAAGCCCCCTTATTTTCTTATTATCTACTGTATGGTAGCCTAGAAGGAAACCTAGGGCAGATTCACAGCTAAATGGGCTAACCTAAACGCCTAGGGTCATGTAGGCTTGCATAAAACAAAACTTTGCACTGACTACTATGTAGATTTGGGGTTTGGGTTGAAATGGACCACATAGAATAAGCAAAGTCTTAGCATAACATGACATTCTCCATGGTATCACCAAGAGGCACTAATTAGATGATCTCTAAATAACCAGTTTGATTGCTTAGATTACCAGATAACAAGATCTAGATTTCCAGTTAGACCAAGCATGGGCAAACTAAGGCCAGGGGGCCATATATGGCCCGTAAGGCTTTTTAATCCTGCCCACCAAATGATCCGGCCCACCAAAATGATACTAAATAAAGGTTTAATCATATTATTTAATATTTTCCCTGGTCCTTGCAATGTCTGCAAACTGCTGTTAATAAATGCATTTTTTAAACCTTACAGATCCATGCTTTACTACCTATTAAAGGCCAAAACTGTGAAATATCACAGCCTTTAAATGTCATTTATATTGCTTCACACAAACACTACATCTATCTGCTCCTGGCACAGCCCCTTTATAAAAAAAAATACCCACTGTGGCCTGCAAGTCAAAATGTTTGCCCACCAATGAGTTACAGACCTTCCTTAACTCCAACAGGGCCTTTGATAATGTTTGCTAGTGTCGGCTTTGCAGTCAACTTGCTAGTTTTAGTCTGGAATTCCGTAATGCTTGAAATTAGGAAAACAACGTTGACCAATCCAGGCCACTTGTACTGTATGATGGGAAATCACAGATTTCCTGATTATCTGAATAAAGCTTGTTTGTTAATTGGCAGGTATCTTCAGCTGTTGGATGGAAAAACGCATTACCCCTGTCTTGTAGATGCTGAGGGCCACGTAATTTCATTCCCCCCCATCACCAACAGCGACAAGACAAAGGTGATCTACTGTTGCTACTGCTAAAATAATGTCAGGATAAATAAAAGGAGCAGGTGGCTGTGCTACACAGTTTGTACAGATATGACACTTTTTTTTTTTTTTTTTTACTTTTACAGTTAATGTTCCACCACAATCTGCATGCTCTCCGCTCGTTGAGGACACCGTAATGAATCAAATCTAATGAATGATACTTGAGCTCTGAGAACTAGAAAGAAATCACAAACAAAAAGAGTGTGTCCATAAATTGTAAAAGCCGAGCTTCTTCTCTGCCTTGCTTTCTTTGGCTCCCTGCTCAAATACACCTTTTGTGTTGGACAAAAAATACCTGTAAACAAATTACATAAAAATACAAATCTAAACAAACTTCAGCATTGCTAACTGCAGGTCTCTGCCTAGGTGTCTGTGTGAGTATCAACCTGTCTGTCTGCTGATGTTAACTAAGAAGGAAATGGTTGATGTTTTTTTTTAGCTTTTTAAAACGCAAATGTGTCACTAGTTAATAACAGTCTGGTCCAGTACTCATAAAGGATGCAAGAGAACAGATTTATGGTCATTCGGATGAACGTTAAACATTGACGGAACAATTGAATCCCCAACCGGAACTTTTTACTCACTTTGTCGGCCGTATAGATACTGATTAATTGCACTAGTCACGATATGCATGTGTGGTTTAATCTGTGCTGACTGCTTTATTGCTGATCAGTGATTTTCTGGAATTAATGTTTCACCCGAAGGAACTTTGTAGCAACATAGCAAGTGTGCATTTGAATTGTTCTGGCATGCCTATATATTCAAACATAAATGAAGCTTTAACAACTAATTTTGTTTAATAGTGCAGATTGTTTGACTATCATTAATCCGGTCAACCAGTGTCCCTAATACTTTTCAGAATGTCTTAGTTATTTTCATTTACAAAATAACTATCTTTAGTGTTTCATGTGGAACCTGATAGTAGGGTATGTACTGTTATATTTTTAGGCCTGTTTATTCTCTGAGGTGTTTAGTGACTATTGTGCATTTACTGCTGTTTACCCTCTGAGGTGTTAAATTACTATTGTGCATTGACTCTTAATTACTCTGAGGTGTTGAATGATTATTGTGCATTGACTGCTGTTTATTCTCTGAGGTGTTCAATGACTATAGTGCATTGACTGGTATTTACTTTCTCAGGTGTTGAATGACTACTGTACATTGACTCCTATTTACTCTCAGGTGTAGAATGACTATTGTGTCTTGACTGGTGTTTACTCTCTGTGGTGTTAAATGACTATTTCACATTGTCTGCTGTTTCCTCCTCAGATAAAGAAGAGCACGCGGGAGCTGTTTTTGGAGGTGACTAGCTCCACCAGTCTGCAGACTTGTAAGGATGTGATGGACGCTCTCATTGCTGTAAGTCTCTCATTGGTTCTCTCTAGTGCTGTTGCAGAGGGCTACCCCTTACGCCACCAGTGCCTCACTCCACACTATACACACCATACACTCCACAGCAAACACACACCATACACACAAAATCACACATACCATACACACCATAGCACACACACCATAGAATACACACTATACTCTACACAGCATACACTCCACAGCGTACACACCATACCATACACACCATACCACATACACAATACACACCATAGCATACAAACAATACACACCATAGCACACACACCATACACACCCACTATAGCATACACACCATAGCACACACCATAGTACATACACGATACACACACACAATAGCACACACACGATAGCACACACACCATACACACCATCGCATGTACACCATACATTAACATTTATGCATTTAGCAGACGCTTTTATCAAAAGCGACTTACAAAGGAGGATAACAATCAAGCAACATATAAGAAACCTAGAAGAGCATAGCGCTAGGGCGTAGTAATGCATCAGTGGAGTCAATCCTCACAAAGGGTCGGGGCTGGCCAATCCCAGTGTTAGATGTTTCTGATTGCCTTCAAGTTGCCCAGCCTTGATAGCAGTTTCACCCACTTCATGGGTTTCAGGTGATTCAAACCAGGTAACCCACAAGCAGATGTGTGTCTGTGTGTGTGTGTGTGTGTATGTCTGTGTTTATATGTTTGTGCATGTCGTGTGTGTCTGTGGGCGTGTCCATTTGTGTGTGTGTGTGTGCAGGTGCCCGTATGTGAGTGTGTGTTTGTGTATGTCTGTTTATATGTATGTGTGTGTGTCTGTCTTTCTTTGGCACTCCAGGTGAGGCGTGTGGAGTTCGGTTGTGTCGGTGGAATAAGTGGTGTCATGTGCTGGCGGCGGCAGTCGTGGCGTGCGTCAGTGTTGAGTGTCACGGTCGCAGCTCTCGCCCACACAATGGCCTGCAATCCTAGAGGCCTGACGTCTATGGCTCTGAGACTCTGAGACTGTCAGTGTTCGCCGCACTCACACCACCCTCGCTCCCTTCCCTCGGCTGTCCCACGGTCACAGCAGCCCTCAAAAGAGACGCAGCTACAATTAGGGTGTCCTGTTTCGCCGTCTAGATTGACGATCACTTTCAGTCCAGGTGTACATATTAATTGGGCTATATGACAGCCGTGCGTATCCAGTGTTGTCTAAATCAAATCCCTTTCATGCTACCACAGACCTGAGATGTGAGACTGGAGCCTGTCCCAGATCTTGAAGCAGAACAGGGTGAAGTTGCCCATGTCCAGTTGCCCAAATGAGCACTAAATGACCTAGATGTACTGGACAGGCAAAAAGAGAGCAGTTCACAGGGATGGTTTGGAGGGAACGCTCCATGGAACAAGCAGGATAAGTTTGCAACCATGTTGCAATGCCAAATGTCAACCTAAACTAAATTTCTAACTGGTTTGTTGGCTGGCTGGTTGATTGTTAACTGGTTTCTGGCCTGCAACTGATTAGTAACCATGGTTGCGGTAGGAATCTGGTAAGCTGCTGTGGTTTTGGGAAACCATTTCATTGCAAAAATATTTGAATATTTATGATGACCATACAAGCCAGCAGGTCGGTAACTTGTGCCTTTTCTATTGTTTGTGAGTGGAAAACTTTAAGTGCATCACGTGACTGGGGAATGTAAACCGAGGGGTTTGGTTTGCACTGCCACAGAGTCTGAGAGATTTCCGGTGCGATGAGACAAAGAACCAAGGCACCTTAGGGCAGCCCGTGCCTTCCTTTCCTCAGGAACAGCTCACGTACCCACTGAATATTTTACCATCAGATAGCCCCGCCATAAGACCCCTTTTGGAGGAGCTGATCCAGGCATTGGTTACAGAGGGACCTGCGCCGTAAACATACAGGAGTGTCAGGTGCCCTACAACCTACTTCCTGTGAAGCCCAGAGTTTAAGCACCAGCTACTGCCAAATGGTTTCCAAGTTGAAAGACTACTATAACACTCTGGAGCCAGAAAATAAAGTTGCTTTAACTGTCTTTTCTACTTTGTAATAGTTTGTAAATGGATAGCCTTACAAGAATTGCAGGCTCTGCAATCTGGGATTATTAACTTTTTGCATAGTTGCTGCAAGTTTGCTGTTAGTGGCTAAGTAGACAAGATAGTTACATGTTAGCATCAGCTGCATCACACAACACATTGTTTGGTGTAAAAGAGCAACGATGCTTTAAAGGCACATTGACAACCATAGACACTCTTATCAGTGATGCTAAAGACAATTTCTCCTCACTGTTTTTTGTGTGTGTGTTGAAAATTACATCTGGCATTGCTCACACTGGAATCGATCCTTATCTCACGGTTCTCTTCTTAGTGTTCCATGTTCCGGAAGCTTGATCTTTGTGTTCTGCTGCCCTCTCTCAGATGTCCGTGTTGTGCTCCTTTAACAATTTACAAAAAACATGGTTGTTATGTATATGTTATATATGTAATATATATAATATATACATAACATATGTATATATATAAATGAAAACGTTCAAAAAGCACAGGTTTTGGTGATCTTTCTTATCTGTTAATGTTTCGGATCTGTTCTTATCTGTCTAACCCTGTGAAATATAGATAAAAATAACCTTCTGGTCTGATCTTATCCGACAGTCTGTGTACTGCTCATCCTGGTTCACTCTGTACCTCATAAAAACAAACATTTCCCTCTTTCGTTCCTTTGTTATAAATAGTTATAATTGTTTGGTGTGTCTTGTCTAGAGATGGTATGCCAGACATTTGACTGAGTTGTGTGTAAAGAAAAAGGCAAGTTGACCCTCATGTTGTCAGAACTTCATGCAGATCAGTGAAGAAATCCCTTTAACTAGTGCCTGTTGGGGGTGCTGTGGCTCATAATTCTGGGGACCCAGACTAGTGCCTGTTCTGTCTCTGTCCACAGAAAATGGCCGAGCTCAATAAAGACACATTTGACCATGGCGAGCCAGACGGTTCAGATGGAGAAGCCGAGTCCAAACCACCCTTGAAGGAGTGTGACGGCCCAGTGGGTCCAGAACTGACGGTTCTACAGGTCCGGATTGTGGACATGGATGGGAACCTGAAAGTGGTGTACCCGTCCAAAACGGACCTCACCACCGAGACCTGCAGCCACCTCAGAGTAATTCGATAATTTAAATTCAACGCCTGGAAAATTCATTCCATGAAACAAAACAATGAAGCCAGCAAACATGTTTTAATTTACAATTTGTTTTCAAACTGCCAAATATTAGCATAAACATATTGCAAAGATCTTTATCTAAACATTAATTTGAAAAATGACAGTACTTATTTCCTATCAAGGCTAATGTATAACCTTTATACAGTTCTTATTTTATTATTTTGTACTTTTGTTTGTGTATAATTTTGTGCTTTGGTCTGTACAGTGAGTTTGATGAATACAGAAATATGTTTCTGTAACATGACTAAGTATGATGCTCTTATTGTCAGTCAACTCACAGCTGTGTGGGATTGGAATTGAGATTGAAATGTAATGCATACCAATGTAACACTGGACTCTGTTTAAGTATCATCCGTTCATACCTACTCAATAAACCACTGACTCCGAGGCCTTGATTGCCAATCTGATTTTTTTATGGTGTGTAAATTGAAACTTCATTTCCAACCACGGTTACTGTAGTTCTCATCTTACTCCACCTTACTGGCTTTGCGCTCTGTCTGCCACGATGCATAGCAAATAGATGACCTGTGTTACCCCCATTCAATTTGCTAGCAGCTTAGTGGGACCTAATAACTAGACCTTAGTGAAGGTCTCTCCATGGGCGTCAGTGCTAAGAGTGAGTGGGCGAGGAGAGACGCGTTTCTGAACGCCGTCCTGCATCTCTTGTTGTGTCCCAGGCCTCACATGATCAGCTTGTGGACCTACAGGTTGGGGCAGGATGCACAAGGGTTTTCTGTTACAGATCAGATATCTGCTGGGGCCATAGATACAAGAAGAGGAGGTGTCTAAAAAGCAGCCTGTGCTCAGCCGGAGGGGTATAAAAGATTCCTCAAAGACACCCGGACAAGATGGACCTGCCGCAGATGGATAGACACCTACGGTGCACAGACGGGGCTACAGCGCACTATGCTACATGAGGATGGCCACGGCAACAGAGTTGGAGGTGTGAAGGGGCCAGAGCTCAATCTGCAGAAGGTAAATGACACTCCGGACACCAACAGGAGGCTATTTTGATTGTGGATGATAGACAATCAATGCTGTCAGATGCTCGGGGTCTGGACAACGTAACCCATAAGGATTGGACCTCTCGAGCTGGGCACTGTATGTGAGGGGCCAGTAGTCCTTCTGGATGTAAACGCTAGCATTCGGTACTGATTGCGAATGATTGGAGAGAAGAACCAAGGTGGTGATGTAGAATCAGGTAGAGTACAGGCAAGATCTGGGTCTGGGTCCGAGCAGGCTCAGAACTGGTGTGGACCAGCGCCAGGCCGGGCCAACATTGGATCCAGAGCCAGCGTGCCTCAGGGAGGGAAAGCCTCCGAATGGAGAGGCCTCGGCACAGAGTTGAAAGGTCAAAGGTTACTGATCCAGCGACTGGGCCGACTGAAGACCTCCAGCACCTCGGCGCCATGTCTCGGAGCCGCTCACTGGTCCAGCGGTCCAAACGAACCTCCAGCATGGTACACCACCACCCGCCCACCAGAAACCCTCAGGAGAACCAGACTCTCGCTGCGGATCAGGACCGCAGAGGAAAAAAAAGACGGAGTCGGCCTATCCAGCGGCAGCTCTCTCCCTCCCATTTACGGGTCAAAGATCACCCCCCAGAACCTTGAGCAGCCCGCCCCCAGGCTGATCTCTGACCCTGTGAGGGATAAGGGGGGCCAGGGCAGGGAGAAGCAGAGTCCTCAGGCACGTCCCGCCACGCAGGCCCCCAACAGGAAGCTGTTCAGAAGACAGGAAGTAAGCGTTCAGAGGGCAGGCGTGCGTCTCGTGCGCAGCAGTGTGTCTGTGTTGAACAGATGTTTGGAGAGCCCCAACCCCAACCCCGGAGAGGCGGCACCCTACAGGGGTCAGAAATCAGATGTCAGCCCTGGATCTGGAGCTAAAGCTGACCTGGCGGCATCGCCTGACAAGCACGAGTCAGGGGCGCAGGGTAACAGGAGAGGGAGTGACGAGCAGGCAGCAACAGGCCAGAGGAAATTAGAACCGGAGGCCCGTAGAACAAGAGCACAGGAGAACCTCTGCTCTCACGACTCTGCCATTGACAGCGACTCACAAAGCTCCGAAAGTGATGATGAGGAAGAGGACGTGGAGGAGGAAGAAGAGTACTACACAGACCAGAGGATTGGGGAGTGGGTAGTCACGGTCAACGCCAGCCTCTTCTCCCCTTCAAATGGCCAGATCAGCTTTGCCAGTCATTTAGAGGAAGAGGACGTTGATACAATTAAGATCATCTATGAACAAGATAAAAAGTCCGAAATCTAATCTGAGGATGTTGGGATATAATAATTTACGATCAACAGATTATTGATATGGACAGGGTTTTATTAAGGACATTCAATAGGGGCCTGATGCTGCTACAGTCAACCAGAACCTCACTGACTATCATTGATGTCACCTGGACTTACCCTACAACTTCCTGGAAAAATAGCTGCTGTGTAATAAACCCACTTCTCATTTTGCTGTAGCAGCCATTGTGCAAGAGACTGATTGGAAGCTGAGGTGAGTATCTTTCATAACGGTGACATGATACACGAGACGGACATGTGACCCTGACATCTCCCTGGCTGGGCCATGCCAGCATGCCTTTCACCACAGATGTTTTGCATGTTACATAATACAGTTGTCATCATGTATAACTTGTACATAATTTTTTTAAAACAAGCTGGTGGAAATTCAAGACGACGCATTGTCTAATAATTATGTAAAAAACCTTACTTCATTAGTTTGTTATTTTATTGTCAGTAATGTGTTTAGTGTCATTCTACATTACAAAAAATACAACCTTTTATTTTGGATTTCTTCTTGTAGTATTTCATAACTTATCACCCATAAGTGAAATATGAGCATAAATGAAATAGCAATATGAACATTTGATATGATTTACATGAATAAAACTCAAGTCTAGTGTGTGGATAGTCAAACTTTCCAGTGATCACACAGGCACTTGTTTACAATAACGTTTGACTGTATCCAAGGCACAGTTGGCAGCACATCATGTAAGGCATGCACTGACCTGCAGTGTAGCATCTGATTCACAAACATACAATCAACAGCAGTACATTCACCGATTCCACCTCACGCTTGGAAGAACTGATTCCATGTATCCATGGAAACAAACACACAGTTTGAAATGAAATACTGTACATTGAAGTCATATAAAATTGATTAATTCAAGTAATATGTTAAAGTTATGACAGTGCTATAATAAAAGCATTAAATAATAGCATGGTAATAGTATAACAGTATCTTGGTTCCAGTTGCTCAGGACCTCATGAGCACATTAATGTCAACGAAATTCCAGGACTTCCCGGTTGAATTTAAAATATGGTAGATAACCCACTACACCGATGAGCCCTTCCTCACCAGTCAGAAACACACACACACACACACTGAGGCTCAGCGGCCGTGGACATAGTACCCGGTCACATAGCCCAGGATGTAGACTGAAACCAGTGCCGCCAGCGCCCCTGCAATCCTGATGTAGATGCCCAGGTTCCCCGTGCACAGCCGGTTATAGAACCTGTGGGGATAACAGGACATTAGTACCACAAACATACAATTCGTTCTAGAACCGTAGGGGTTCTGGAGGCATTAGTACCACAAACACAATTGGTTGTAGAACCTGTGGGGGAAAAAGAAAATAGGTTTCACAAATACAACTGGTTCTTGAACTAGAAATGGCTTAAATACACATGACTGAAGAACCCAGTACCCTGTATAAGAACTATGTCACACAGAGGGTAATAGTACCAATATGTCTATTTTGCCCATATTGTGTCCCATTACAGCAACAAAACAGGCCCTAAATGTTTATTGTTGTATTACACACTGTATAGTCATTTCCAGGCATCTGCTGTGTTGGGTCATACACACCCACTCCGCTGAAAAATGCACCTCTATCCTGTAAACTGGCAAACTGCACCAAGTGGAACACGTCTGCCAGGAACCCGCCCAGGAAACACATGCAACTAGCACGCAGGTTATGGCAGGTTATGGCAGGTTATGATAGGCTATTAAACACACCTGCTATAAGTACTCATGTAGACTGAAAAATATTGTGCTTACGAGGTCATATTTAAGGCTTTAGCATCTTTTATGAGGTCCTAATCTTTACTTCCTTTCTTTCACTATTATAAGACTGACTTATGTTGAAATCAGAGAGCCAGGAAGGTGAAGCTTGTGTAGGGTTTAAGTGTTGATGGCAAATTGAGGTTTTGTTGAAGCTTTTTTAGCAAATGTGTTGCCAAATGGTTCATTCCTTGAAGGTTCATTGAAGTGTTAAAGGTATCGTTTAGTTTAACACTTTGAGCCCCTTTCACAGGTTGTCTAAAATGCAAATAAACGATATTTAGGTTGAAACATCAGCAAATACCAATAACCACTTGTGAGTCGCACATATTTTTAAAACAAATGTTTCGGGTTGTTTTAAGGACAGACAGACTGTGCCCATTGCTATCAATTTTCAAGCAGGCAGAGGCGATTCTACCTTTCCCAAATAGCCAAGACAAAGACAATTTTCAAAATTTCGGTGTCAACCACTTAATTGCATTTTAGACAACCTGTGAAAGGGGTTCAAAGTGTTAAAAAACGAACTATACCTTTAACTAAGACCATCTACACATAGATACCAAGACATATAAATAAACAAACAAAAAAGTCCAGAGGTTTAAACACTTCATGAATCAATACTATTGCCATCCCTAGCCCAAAGACATCTGGCATTACTGTATAATACTTCTGTTTGATATGTTGTGGGTCCCTGTGCTGAGAGTGTTTTGAAAAACAAGCAGGGACCCAGGATGCCCTTGTCCTTTATCCCAGTGCTCACAAGGAAAAGAAGAACCTGTGTGCATTTAGCCAGAGGAGTAAACCAATCTAATCTCCTGCATGTTCCTAAACAATCTCAGAGTGGTCCAATGAATCAGTGCCCCGCACTTACTGTTAAACTAGCTCTTCTTAATATCAGATCACTTTCAAACAAATCATTTTTAATCAATGATCTTATATGCACACACAAACTTGACTTTCTGCTTCTAACTGAAACCTGGCTGGAACAAGGAAACAGTTGTGCAACGAAAGGAGGAGGGGTTGCAAAAATATTTAATACGTCTTTTCAGCGCAAACAGATATCTCATGGTGACTTTGCATCTTTTTGAGTACATATGTGCACTTGTTAAGGGTTCCCCCTGTTTTTTATTATTGACTATTTACAGACCTCCAAAACATTCAGCTAAAGTTTTTCTTGAAGAGTTTGGTGAATTGCTAACAAATATTTGCTTGAGTTTTGACTGTCTAATTATATCTGGTGATTTTAACGTACATGTGGATAATCCAGAAAACACATATTCTAAGGAACTACTTAGACTAATTGACACTTTTGGCCTAACCCAACATATACAGGTTCCAACACACTCTCATGGTCATACTCTTGACCTAGTCATCACAAAGGGTCTTGATGTCTCTACAACAATTAAGGACTTGGCTTTGTCTGATCATTATTGTATTTTCTTTGACGTTTCTATGTTTCCTCACACACAGAACAAGGCTTTGACTATAGAACAGAGAATCTTAAATGACAATGCAGGTTTTCTCTTTGAGCAAGCTCTCTCACAGCTCTCAAGTATAGATTCAGATTCTGTAGATGACTTACTGCCCAATTTTAATTCTAAGATAATATTGCTCCGTTAAAAAACAAAAGAATCACTGATAATAATAAAGCACCATGGAAACAAAACCTAGCTGTTAAACTGTTAAAGAGGGAGTGTAGGAAGACTGAAAGAAAATGGCGTAAATCAAATCTCCATGTCCATTACCAAATCCATAAAGAGATGCTAAGAAAATATAACTATGAAATTTGTAAAGCAAGACAGTCTTTTTTCTCCAACATTATCAATAAGAACTTGAACAATGCTTGTGTACTATTTTCTACAGTTGAGAAGCTAACAAATAAACCATCACAATTAGCACCTGAGCTGCTCTCAGCAGATAAATGCAATGAGTTTGCATCTTTTTTCAGAGGTAAAATTGATAAAATAAGACTGAACATAACTTCACAAATATCTCAAACGCTAGAACCAATGTCTTCAAAGAGAGGGGAACTAAACACAATGTCAACATTTAGCTTTATTGACTATGAAACGCTTGAGAAAACAGTACAAAATCTAAGCTCTTCTACATCCCAACTGGACGTTCTGCCAACCAGCTTTTTAAAAACTGTTCTACACCTTGTGGCACCTGACGTGCTCCGAATTATAAATTCATCTTTGCAAAGCGGCATTTTCCCTAAATCACTAAAGACAGCAGTTGTTAGACCACTGCTGAAAAAGAATAATCTGGATGTTTCAGTGCTTAACAACTACAGGCCAATATCAAATCTACCGTTCATTGGAAAGATAATTGAAAAAATAGTATTCAATTAATTAACTGCTTTCTTGACATCTAATTTTTGTTTTGATAAGTTCCAGTCAGGTTTCCGGGCTAATCACAGAACTGAAACAGCGCTTGTTAAAGTTGTAAATGATATACGTCTTAATACTGATGCAGGCAAAACATGTGTCTTGGTGTTACAAGACCTCAGCGCTGCCTTTGATACCGTTGATCACAACATACTGCTACATCGACTTGAACACTGGGTTGGGTTTTCTGGTATAGTTCTCAAATGGCTAAAATCATACCTACAAAATAGAAGTTTTTTTGTTGCCATGGGCAACTGTACTTCAACACCTATGTCATTGACCTGTGGTGTCCCCCAGGGGTCAATCCTTGGACCATTGCTTTTTAACCTTTACATGCTTCCACTTAGACAACTTATCATGAACAACTCAATCTCTTATCATAACTATGCTGATGACACCCAGATTTATTTAGCTTTGTCACCTAATGACTTTGCCCCCCTTGAATGTCTATCAATGCTTGGACCAAATTAACAACTGGATGTCACACAATTTCCTCCAGCTTAACACAGACAAAACTGAAGTAATTATTTTTGGAAAGAAGGAGTCAATGCTCAAAATCTCCTCTGTCCTTGAAACTAAAGGGCTTAAAGCAAAAGAGTCTGTTAAAAATCTTGGCATCATCATTGACAGTGATCTAAACTTCAGCAGTCACATGAAGGCTATCACCAAATCAGCCTTTTATCACTTGAGAAACATTACCAAACTGAGAGGTCTAATGTCAAAAAATGATTTAGAAAAACTTATCCATGCCTTTATTTCCAGTTGGGTTGATTACTGTAATGGTCTGTTCACAGGCATTCCTAAAAAGACCATTAAACATCTTCAACTGATCCAAAATGCAGCTGCCAGGGTTTTAGCATGTACAAAAAGAACCAGCCACATTACCCCAATTTTAAAGTCATTGCACTGGCTTCCTGTAAGTTATAGAATTGATTTCAAAGCATTACTACTTGTGTTTAAATCAGTAAATGGGATAGGACCTAGTTACTTGTCTGACATGTTTCAAAAATACATACCACCTAGGTCTCTCAGGACACAAGAAAAAAAATTGCTTGTAAAACCTATGGTCAAAACAAAATGTGGTGAAGCAGCTTTCAGCTACTGTGCATCTCAGATTTGAAACCAACTTCCTAAAGATATACAAAATGCCCCTACTGTTACCAGCTTCAAAACCAAACTTAAGACCAAACTTTTCTCTGATGCTTTCTCTTAATGATTAATTTATTTTGTGAATTTTGGGGAAATCCTTATTCTAAAATTATTTTAATTTTCTGTCCTTTATCAACTTATTATTCTTTTAACTTTTTACTCTTTCCTTTAATCTTATTTGTTTGTTTTCTTACTTTATTTTATCCACTATGTTTTTATTTTCTGTCTTTGTAAAGCACATTGAACTGCCTACTTTGTGTATGAAATGTGCTATATAAATAAACTTGCCTTGCCTTGTAAAGTATTTACAAGATTTCCAAACTTTAAATATGGTATCTACCACAGAGCAAAAAATACCAGCGCAATGAAAACATAATAATAGCCATCAAAGTCATCATCATTCCTGAGCCACCATTGTTTCTGCATGGCAAAAAATCTGTGTCTCTCCCCTTCTGGAATGCTCTCAACTTTGCCACCTTCATCCATCTTTGGTTGGTGTGAAGCAGAATTTGTCAATGAATTACAAATAAGATATTGAATTGAATAAATTAATTGGGACATATTTGCTCACAGCATAGTCCTATCCAAAGCATACAAGCCCCCCCCCCCTTTCATCGCTCTCCCTGCGCAACAATGAGGTATGCCATATTTGCATGAGGTATGCATATGGGTATGATGATGTGTTTGCGTTTGGATTCACAGTTGGGGATGAAGTGCGACTCATATGTCTTAGACAACTGGCAGCAGACACTATGAGGCCTAACATTGTGCAGACACTTGGAGACTTCACACCCAAATCACTTTTTTTTCAACGAAAACTCGCAGAATACCGTTGGTAGGAAAAGCGAATGGTGAAATCTGCATTCGCGAAAGATGTGCGACTGTTCTCCGCTCTTTGCGAGGAGATGGGAGCTGATCATAAAGCTGTGCTGTTTGCTAAGCTGAAGAAATGAAAACTTCAGCTTCAAGGCAAAGACAACCATCATTGTGTTTGTGTGTGTGCTATACATCTGGTGCTATAATGATTTAGAGATGGATGCTGATGTTCTTGAAGTACACCACTGTAAACCTGCCTGAGTGTGTGTATGTGTGTGCGTATGTGTAGGGTGTTGAATGTGTGTGTGTCCGGTCAGACAAAGCAAGTACCCCACTTCTAAACTTCAGTGTTTAGAAGCTTAACTGAAATCTCCCACTCACTCCGTTTGCCCTAATTTAGGCACCACTCTCTGAGATTAGGTTAAAAGAAAATACTAACGCCACTCTGAAGGTTGTTCAAACTCAACGATTCCTGTGACTTTTCCATCTGATTCCTATAGGTGTGTGAGTGTGTTTGTGTGTGTGTGTATTTGTTTTTAATAATTCAATATGTTTGCTGTATAGAGAAAGAACCAGACCACACAGGATAAATATAGGTATGCTAGGCAATGCTCCAATTATTTTTACAGTGTGTTGGCATTCAGTACAAAAGTGTTTTGGAAACAGTAGGCTGGAA
>JAGFZM010000362.1:0-12566 GCA_017657215.1 Limnothrissa miodon | reverse complement strand
GAGAGAGAGAGAGAGAGAGAGAGAGATTGTTTGAGAAGCCTAATAATTATGGGAGCAGTTGATCAAAGCCTACCTGATTAAGCTGGACTGAGACTGCGCGGGGTTGAGGTTAACATCATCATTCCACCTGCTGTACGAAACGTTAGCTTCTTCAGCCTCCATGCCTTCTAATCGCCAATAACGTTATAGGCTTCTTAGTCTGGCATAACACACACACACACACACACACACACACACACACAGGTTGTATTTGGTAAGCAGAAATACACCGTGTCAAACCGCAGCCTAAAATAATTTCTCTTCGCTTTTTTTCTCACTCAAAACCATGCACTGCATTTGTGTCAGACCAAAGTCCAACTTCGTAAGACATTTCCGTTGCTCAGCTTTATCACTGAACCCAAGATACGATAATTTCCAAAACGCTGGTCTAGCGTTAGCCAACCAGTTCAGTTAAGTCGTTGAAAAGTTTAGAAAGCTAACACCTGACACATAACTAACTAAACCAAAGCTTAACTGTTCCATCTAACACAAGTCCAGTATTCTTGCACTTGCTGTCTTATTAACATTACCAATTATGTTTTGTGTAAATGAAAAAGCGACTCACTACGTGACAGAGCCCGCAATGTTTCACACCAGAGGTCGGTGCTCTCTTCCTCAATCGCCGTAGTGAGCAATGCTGCTGCTATTTCTAACGCTCTAGCTAGATAGACTAAACCCTTGACCAAATTCCACAGTGGGTTATTACGCAGTCTCCGGTTTGAGCTGATTGCTCCTTTTCTGTTTCTTTAGTTCCCCAAACCGTGACTGTCTAGAGCAGGCGCACTGGAGACAGGCGTTGCCTGCTTCAAATTCTTACAATGAAATATGGTTGTATTAAAGGGTTTCGTTGTGTGGGGTGTTTAACAGTCAGTCCTTTCAAAGACAAGCCATATGCCCATTCTATCCTTGATCGATGTGAATAACTGCATTGAACCCAGCGAACTGTAGCTACTTGTACATAGAAGTAGGGCCAATGACAAAACTGTAGGCTACTTTTGTATGGAAGTGACCTGTTTATCCCTTCTTATTGCCTAAGTATTATAATTGTATGTCAGTTTTATGTATTGTCTAATAAAAACAAACAAACAACAACAAAAAAACGTTTGTGCATGGGATTGATACAAGAACTTTTTTTTATTTACGTGTGAGCTGTTCTGTTCGTTCAACTTTTTCACTGCCCAATTTGACAACTGGAATTTTTCAGTCATTATTTGAGGTAAAACGCCTAATTTATGAAAATTATTATAAAAAAAAATATGTGATAGCTAAACTATAAGCATGACATTCTGATTTTAAAGAAGCAACAGGCAGCCTTCTCCCTATGGGTTCTCATTGGGTGGGGGCGTGTCTCCTTCTTATGATGTCATTTATAGGCGACAACAGGATTTTGGATTTGTAAACATGTTGGACTGATACGGAAAAAAACAATATCATTCTATTGGAATGTTAGTTTTACTACATTTCGTTTGGTTTCTAACTAATTCAAGCGACTGAAAAGCTGTCTTTATCCAAGAACGAGCATATAGTTTCTGAAGATAGCTGTTAGCTTGCTAAATATTTTCCCTGCTTGCTTGCTTGCATTGCAAACGTTCCCAGCTCGATTTGTAATGTCAAGGGTGAAAAGAACCCTCGGACTTCGCCAGCACACACATTTAACGCATCTTCTGGTATCTCTGGAAACCTCACCCATCATCAGCCGCCTATCAAGATTGTCATCTTAGTAACGCTAGCCTATCTACCTCAACCTCATGTGGAACTCAGTTAGGTAGCATCGAATTTACAGGTTTAAAAAAAACTTATTTAACAGCGTGGTGGATCAAAGGATGGCTACCCTAACAAGACAGGATCTTAATTTTGGCCAAGGTAAGATTCTGTTGTCTGAACCTTCAGTTTTGCTTAAGATACTTGATCCAAATGGTTCACTCAGGCCTCGTGTGCTGTTGTGCAGTGGTGGCAGATATATTATGTGAGTTTCTGGAGGTCGCCATACACCTGATTCTTTACGTTCGAGAAGTATACCCATCGGGAATCTTTCAGAAGAGGAAGAAATACAACGTTCCTGTTCAGGTATAACATAATATTGTGAGTTTTAAAGCACAGCAATTTACTCGATCTGCCATGACATTTGACACTGAATGTAACGTTACAGCTACTAAATAACATTTAACCACACAGTCGTTTCAGTCTTTACCTTATACTGTCTGCTTTCATTGACTAGATGTCCTGCCACCCTGAATTGAACCAGTATATTCAGGACACTCTTCACTGTGTAAAACCGCTCATCGAGAAGGTAAGAAAGCAGAGCATGTTGGATGTATGCAGTTAGCTGTAGTTCTCCTGACCACAAGCATCACGTGTGGGATTGCTAGAAACGTAATTTCGATTCCTCTGTATGTCTTGTATATGTAGAGAAATTGACAGTAAGGAGACCTAACTTAATTGCAGGCCAACATAGTTGTTACTCCCAAGTTTAAGTGTCTGTTGTCCTCTGTTTGTATTGACCACTGCAATTTTATAGACTCTCCTTTCAACACTGGACCCCATAAAGAATCTCAATCTCTAGCAGCCTTCAGCCACCCTAAACACACCAATCCACCCCGCCTCCTTATCTTGCACCTCACTACTGCCTCAGTTATGCACAATTACACTGACAACAGACATACCAGTAATTTGATTGCATTTTTTTTACACAATTAACTGTATGCATGTGACAGTAAACTTCCCTGATTGAAAGCCTACTTACTGAACACAAGGCTGTAGATTGCACTCGTCCCTCTAGTCCAAGGCTTAGAAAAACCGACCTGACGGCAGGCGCTCACGGTCTTGAAAAGTCTGGTCAGAATTTGTAGTATTATCTCAGCTGTTATACAAAAACAAAAGTCACTCCAAAAGCTGATCACCCATTGGCTGAATCCACTGATGGCCTGTTTATGCCATTGTAATGCCCACAGCCTGGGGCTGCAGGGCAATGCTGCATGACCAATAGTTTCTGGTTCCTTCTCTGTTGAGTAGAATGAGGCTGAGAAGGTGGTGGTGGTTATCATGGACAAAGAGCACCATCCAGTGGAGAGATTTGTGTTTGAGATTTCCCAGCCTCCCTTGCTTTCCATTAGGTAAGTGTCTTGGGGCTCAACTGCGAGAACAAATTAACTAATATTCGAAACAAATGTAACATTTGTTAAGAACACGTTTCAGATCTGAATACCTCTTATTGTGGAGTATTATTCACACATTTATATAAATACTCAATCTTTTATCTATTGTGATTCTCTTCTCATGCACTGCTGAAACCCCTACTGTGAAATACAGATCAATGATTTTTCTTTGTGTGTTCTTTCGTATAGCTCAGAGACTCTTCTATCACACGTTGAACAGCTTTTACGGGCTGTGATACTGAAGATCAGTGTTTGCGATGCGGTTTTGGACAACAATCCACCAGGTAATTTACAGGCACAGCTACAGATGTTAAAAATACTTAAGTTTCAACTTCTACAATGAATTCCACAAAAGTATGTAAAATAAATGTACTACCTGCTGGTACATTGCTACTTGTGTCATCCTAAGAAAATGAATGGCCATACATTCTCTTGAAACTCTTTTGAACTGTCATAGATTTTTTTTATATATTAAAAGAACTTCTTAAATCAGAGACAGACCTTTTGCAGGCTGCTTATTCTCTTGAACAGGGTGGGTGCACTTTGACTTTAGTATAGTGTAAAATGTTAAGCGCTTACAAGCTTTAGTTAGCCTACATGATGCTTTGCCCACATAAGCGGGCCACAAGGAAAAAAAGCTACTATGCACATAAACTAGAATAGACAGACATGGCCTGTGAATTTCACAATGGCCTGGTGATTTGGTTTCCTGAGCACAGCTGAACAAAAATCACTGTGGGAAAAAAAAAACAACAGGAAGAAAGGGAGATGGATGCACCAACGATATGCTGACTGTACTTTCTACGGTAGCGATATTATATTAATCCCGAAATTGAAAGGTAAGCACAACAACATAAAGTTGCTGATTACTGGTGTGAGCAGCAAAACAAAACTACATTTCAGTACATCAGTGGGACTTTATAAGCTAGGCTGTATAGCATACAGTGTGCAGAGACCTGTAATGAGAATGTATTTCTTTTGCAGGATGTACGTTCACTGTTCTGGTACACACTAGGGAGGCTGCCACCAGAAACATGGAGAAAATACAAGTCATCAAGGTTTGTCCACATCTACCCTAATCTTTGTCTTTCATAAGGACATTTAATTCCATGTAATATTTATTAAATTGTATATTTATACAGTTTTCTGTATTGGTTAATTTTGTTCAGTTAAGAAAGTTTAAGAAAGATTTCTGATTGTTATATTTCTAGATCCATTCTAGTTTGTAGAACATGCCATATTGCTTTCTATGATATTCTCTATCAGACTGAGGCGTGTTTATTGAGCCTGTCTGTTTGTTTTCCAGGATTTTCCGTGGATCGTGGCTGATGAGCAGGAGGTGCACATGCAGGGTTCTAGACTGATCCCCCTCAAGACCATGACCTCTGACATCGTTAAAGTATGTCTGATGCATGCTGACATTGTTAAAAAATTTCTGATGCATGCTGACATTGTTAAAAAATTTCTGATGCATGCTCACATTGTTAAAGTATGTCTAACACATGCCATAAGGCAATATTTAAAAATCAGAATCAATTCTTATTGGCCAAGTAGCTACATTACATTTAAATTTATGTATTAAGCAGACGCTTTTTATCCAAAGTGACTAAGAAAGGAAGATTAACAATCAAGCTCCATAGAAGAGACCTTAAAGAGAATATCACTAGGGTAATTGGAGTGCGTACGTGGAGTCAAGTGCAGTGCAGTGAAAATTCATCAGTGCAAGGACAGAAGGTGTTCTCTAAATAGCGGGGTTTTCAAGAGCTTTTTGAAGGCAGACAGGGAGACTCTTTTCAGTATACTTTAACTATACTTCCACACACACAAGTATCTTGAGTTCTAATATATATATATAAAAAAAAGATATAAACAGATGTATTTTTAGACAGGTAGACTTTGTGTGTGTGTGTGTGTGTGTGTGTGTGTAACATGCATTAGGTGGTCTGTATGTACTGTAGCTGATGTGTGCGTTTCCTGTGGTTTCTCTGGACAGATGCAGCTCTATGTGGAAGAGAGGGCACAGAAGTCTTAGCTCATGTCTTCATGGATGAAGAAGAGTGACTGTGAGATGGGATGGTCTGGAGTGAATCATCCCGCAGCCCTGTTGTAGCTCATGTTGCCAAGTGTATTGAGTAGCTATGAGAATGAGAGAGAATTTAGCGTCACACAGGCTAAATAGTAAAACGGCAGCTAATGCTAACTATTGAGGGGGCAGGAGAGGTTTGTTTTATTATGCCTGCAACAGTTGGCATTATCTACAAGTTTGCGCATTTGGTCTACATTGTACAAAATGCTGACATTTTAATACTTATCGACAGGACTCAGCACTCTCAAAGAACAAAGTGGATTTTTTTTGTGTAAATCATCAAAGATATTTTTCAAAAGTCCCTCTGCCCTTTAGCATTGAAAAAAGGAAGGGATGTTTTCACCTTGAACGTTTTCGGCTGGTATAGAATCTGTAGTCCCTGCAAGTATGTTGTGAGACTGTTTGACATGCTCTGACGTGCACAAACCGGTTTTGCCATGAGCTGCCTTCATAAACCCTCATCCTGCTCGCTATACAGTATACTAAACATGAAACTGTGTGTGTGTGTGTGTGTGTGTGTGTGTCCTGAATGTTTCCTACCCGTGTTTACAATTTAACAAGAGTGATATCTCTATCTCCAGTAATGGTCATCTGGTTGAGCTCATTTGTGTACATTCACGTATGTGTTTTGGTATTCGGTAAGAGAGCGTACATGTTTATTGAGAACTGAGAATATTTGACAGATAAAACATATGTCCTAGAAATCAGTTTACATTAACTTATATATTAAACTCTTGACTAATCGTTTAAATTAATGTGTTTCTCTCACACTTTTTTGTTCTGTGTTAAAGAAAATTGTATCTGCCAATGCAGTGCAGCATACATACACTACATACCAGTATCAGCTAATGATGACCAGCTAATGATGAGCCGTGTTTAAAATGTTTTCTTGTGAAGTGTAAAGCCTTTATACATCTATGTTAAAGGTGCTGAATGAGATGTTGCATGCTGGGTCCCTCGGTAATGGCCAGACTGGGCACCTTGTCTCCTTTCTGCACCAGCCTCTGGTAGAATTTGGACCGATCATCAATCATTTTCTGAATAAAAACACGTAAATGTATGAAAACGAACTTGAACTGAGTATAGAGAAAACCTTTGCAATTAACTTTTGTTTGGCAAAGATTGCCAGAGGTGAGAATACACAAAAAACTGTTAAAAAAAAATATATATTTTTTTTTTTTTTTGCTCACTACTGATTCTCTGGGGTTAGAGAACATGCAGGGAAGTGTTCAAATAATTCAGCATGACTTACAGTTTGTATGTTTTATGGGGCAGGAAACACATCAACAGTGACCTCTTTTCCTCCATGTCAGATGTGCATATACACAATGCAAACTTGATGCAAAGTGTGGATGCATATGCAGGCCAGGAGACAGAGACGTGAGGCTTACCTGCATGGTGTTGTAGGTGGCGGCATCGCTGAGCTCTTTCTGAGGGGGTTTGGCACCAGGAGCTGAGTACACAGCCTGGATCACCTTCACACGCAGTCTCTCATACTGAAAGACATCAGACATTAGAGGAGAGACCTGCAGCACCTGGGGATGCTGTGATGTGGCATATTTCACCCCTGTGCTGGACTGTGTGGGATGACCTTGGTTGCACAGGTGTACCTTTGACTGCAGCTGCTCCAGGGACGCATGCGTGCCGTTGATGTTTAACTGCAGCTCCCCAATAATCTCTTTGTGCTGCTGCGCCTCCTTCGTTAGTCTGCTCCTCTGGATCCTCTCACTATGCACCTCCTCCCCCAGCTCACACACCTGCTTCCTCATCTGCAGCGTGCTCGGCTCCCGCTGGGACACCTCCTCCTGCAGCCTCCCCACCAGCTGGAGCACGACACACAGCTAATTTAACCACTCATGCAGCTAAATCAACTAAATCCTATGATGCAGCTCCTCCTCTGTGCTTTGCAGGCACCTCACTTCCTCTGTCAGGTCCAGGATCAGCTCTGCCTGCGATACCACAAACAGGCAGCAGGGGGCCTAAACTGTAAACAGGACCGCTGCAATAATTTCAGTTGAATTGGGGCTTGAAACAACCACTCACATACATTTTAATATGTACTCTAAATGTGCTTTTTTGTACTTACACACTTGTTTATCCTTTCTAACATGGCATGCAAGGTAATTCCTAATAATGCCAGATTATTCTGACAATGATTTTGACAATTTGATTCTGACAATGATTTTGTCTACATATATTTGGATGTTATTGTCCTGCATGTAGGGCTACCTGAGCTCTGACAACATTTTCTTTGGTGCGTCAAAGCTGGCGTGTTTCCTGCTGCAGCTTCTCCCGTAGCACGAGGATCTCTTTGTCCCTCCTCACACACTCACTCTCAAACCTGGACAGACACCTGATCTCATCTCCCAGCATGAGCAGAGACAACGTGAATTAGGCCCATCTGTCCAAAGCACTTTCTCCAGATAGCTTCTTTTCCCTGGACAGCTGGAGGATTTTAAACACTAGTCAAAGTGATTAGTTATATCAGAGTCAGAATCAGGTTTTATTGGACAAGTATACTTACAAGGTATTTGAAAGGTATTTAGGACATCCATCAGTGTACATTCAGTGCAAGGAGTATTACGGACAATAGGCAACTAAAATTTTGGGGGGAGCTTAAAGACTTAAAGTTTCATTTGTTTTCAACTGGAGATGGGAATGTCAAGAGAGATAGACTCAGTTTTGTGGGTGTAACTGTTTACTGTAGATCACACCCCCATCATGTGACAATGGGTCACATCAAGCTAGGATATCCCACAATCGTGATTTCTGGACTTGCTAGATTTATATTGGCTGCCCTAACTTCACAGTCAGTATCCATCTTCTAGTTAATAAACCTTGTTGCTTGGACCTAATTAGCCAGGTCCTAGCCACTAGCCACATATTCTCACCCTATTTATGCAATGGCCAGACAGGTAGGTCTTACCTTCTCCTTCAGTAGAGTGACGTACCATGGGGCCTTCCATTCCATAGGCTCAGGCTGGCATGTGCCTGTGTGTGGATCAGGCTTGTTGGCCAATGTTTGGGCCTGTCTCAACACACACATGAGAAACCTACCAACTATGAGGGACATCTACAAGTATTATATTATTTCTTCTATTTATTATTGTATAAAGAGGTGCACTTTGAATGAATGACTGACAATCAGCAGACTGTGTCAGCCTCCTTTGTTTATGCACCTGTTTACAGGTGACGTCTTTATTACAAGCGGTCCCAAGACTGTTTGTCTGAATTGACACCATAATGTTGCCTGCATGACAGCACCAGTTCTCAACAGAGCTCTGAGCAGCCAATACCATGAGCTAAATTTATGATTAGGAATTAAAGACATGTGTAGAGCCGGTTGTCCCAACTGCAAAATGAGGGATTCACTCAAAGAAGGCACAGTCCAGGTACAGTCGGTTGTCAAACAGAAATATCAGATGGGCTCACAAGATGGCCATCACAAGTCATCATCTGTCTTTCTGCTCATACCTTGAGCAAATGGGCTACTCATTGCTCATCCCCAGAAGCCAAAGCACATCAATATATTTATCAATATATTTATACGAAGTAATATATTTATTCATGAACACTTCCAACCCCTTCACACTCTTGGTTGCTCACATTACGATCAGACTCGCATCACACCAACAAAGAAAAATTTAATCCAACATGTTTACTAAAATGTAAGTCTACTAACATATATTATCCCACAAGTCATCACATGTCAAACCTACTGTCTTTTAGTCAAAGTCGACCCACCTGCGCGTTGATGACTTCCAGGTGATGCGGCTGCATACAGACTCTGCGATTGGCCTATAAAAGAAGTCAGAGGTCATCTTTGCTGAATTTCAGTGTTTGAATCGTGACTTTGGTGGTACCGGTTTACGAAAATGGGTCCCAAAAGAGCTGCGGCAGTCAAAGATGAAGAAGTAGCCGTAGAAGCAGATGCTGACCCCGAAAAGGAAGTTAAACAGGCTGGAAAGGAAGTTAAACAGTCCAAAAAGGCCAAAACTGGTAAGCTCGTTCTTATTATTGTCTCGTGTGTGGATTTGATTATCCTACATTTTGTATTGTCTGCTCGTTTTGTACTGTTGTGTGGCTGCTTTAGATGGCGGAGTGTCGAATAAAGCAGCTGTGGCGCCCAAAAGTCATCCGTCTGCGATGGCGATGGTGGAAGAGGCATTGAAAGAGTTGGACACGCGCAAAGGGGTCTCCGCACAGGGAGTGCGAGGCTACATCATTCAGAAGTACCCCACGGTGGACCCGATCCGCCTGAAGTATATGGTAAAGAGGGCCCTCTCCAAAGGCCTGGAGTCAGGCGCCCTGGTGCGTCCGGCGAATTCGACTGCTATAGGCGCTCAGGGTAGATTTCGGGTAAGTGAACGAGCCGTGTTTAAGATGCTTTGACAGGTCTCAAGACCTCATAATAAATTGCATCATAACTTAATCTGCGTTTGCCCGATGTCGATGGCCCATCAGGTTTCGGCCAAAACGAAGGCCAAAAAGCCTGCCTTAAAGACCAAGGAGAATGCAGATCCGAATAAACCAAAGCCATCTAAAGCTGCCAAGGCCAAACCTAAAGAGTCCAAGAACCAAGAGCCAGGTATTTAATGCTTCTGCTTTTCTGGTTATAAAAGGCAAGGTTTTGGGTGAAGAGCAGGGAAATGTTGTTATAAATAGGCGCTTTCTTGGTCCAACACGGTTGGATGTTTATCTAATGTTTCTGTAGGCGCAAAAAAGACGAAGGCTGCTTCAAAAAAGGATTCAGATGCACTTGTAAGTGTCGGCTTTATATGTTTGGGTATACGTGTGGTTGTGTGTGTGTGGGGGGTGGTTTTTTTATTAATTTGGAAATGTGTTTTTTTTCCCTATAGGATTCTAAGTCCAAATCAGTAGCAAAGAAGGAAAAGGATTCTGCAGTAAGTTTTTGAAATCCATTTGGTATGGATGGTGCACATTAATGAACAGAATGGAAGTGTGCTAGCAAAAATGTCCACATCTAGTGTCACTCAGTTATATTAAACTGAATGCTGTGTGTGTGTGTGTGTGTGTGTGTGTGTGTGTGTGTGTGCCGATTCTGTTCTGTCCAGGATGTCAAATCCAAGAAGGCGGCGAATGGTGCTGCCTCTTCCAAGGTGGCACCTGCAAAGAAGCCCAAGGCCAAGGCTGCAGCAGAGGACGGGGAAGGACCCAGTAAGCCCAAGGCTAAAGCTAAGGCGGCTGTGGGGGATGGAGATGGGCCCACTAAGGGCAAGGCCAAAGCTGCTAAGGCAACCAAGGGCGCAGGGGAGGCTAACTCGAAGCCAGCTGCTCAGAAGAAGGGTGCCAAGGCCCAGAAGGCTGCCGAGGAGGGGGAGGCTAATTCGGACAGAGTCAAAGCTAAAGGCCCGGCAAAGGGAAAGAAGCCGGGCATTGCTGCTCAATAGTCTCTACAGAAGGAACTGGGCACTTCATGTTTTAATATCTTATGGTGATTGTTGCATTTTCTGAAATAAAGTGTTTTTATATATATATAAATGTAAACTGTTGGTACAAGCTTGTAAATTGGGAAGTGCCAGGATTAAAATAAATGCTGTAACTTGAGTCTGTTCTGGTTTAATCTACAAGTTCATGGTCTCTTATGGCTCAAGGTCCATGAAGGCTGTAAGGAAGATTACTGGGATGTATGCTCTGTCTTTAAATTATCTGTAGGGGGACCTCTGGTATAGAAAAGATGGCTTTCATGGTCATGTATGGCCCTTTGATTCCTCCTTTGCCATCTTCAAGGATGCTTTCTGTTGGAGGGGCATGTAATGTCTACCTGGTAAGTGGGTGTAAAATTAACTTATATTTTGCAGGGGTAATGGGAATAGTTAAAGCTTGAAAGGAAGATGTTTAGAATTGCTGTCCCAGAAGCAAATGAGCCAACCAACACTGAAAAAACAACCAGATTCATTTGATCGATGAATATACATTTATTTATGTAAAACACACTTGTGAAAAGTAATGAGACCCTATATGCCTTACAACAAACAAAAGGTTTGCCCAACTATGTCTTGTTTGTGGTGATGGTGAATTTTGGTAGTAAAATGGTGAATCTCACTTTCCAAACTCAAAAACGAATTACATTGAGATTACAGCTAATGGGCAATTCAACCTCATAAGACTAGCCTGTTAACCATCACCAGCAAACCAGACATGGTTCACTTCACATTAAAGGGTTGCACATAGTCATTTTGCACAATAATACGTGTACAAAAAAAATTAATGTTTTTACACCAGTTATAGATATTTATACAAAATATAATTCTGTACTAGTACTAGTACTACAGCTGCTCTATGCATTAGCATCTAAATTCAGTTTTATTGATAAACAGGTTTAATCATGCCAGACTGAGTCCTGTTAACATCTGAGGAAGAGCCCCAAAACGTGAAAGAAAAGAATAATAAAAAAAATATATAAATGGGAGTTCTAGTTTGGATCTAGTTTGTCATTTTTAAACATTGACATTAAGCCATTAGTGTTATAGGTTTGCAATGTTTATGCAGTCAATGGAGTTCACAAGAGTATCGATGCAGTAAAAAGTGTTTATAAAATAAGCTACATTTTACTACACATTCAATTTTGTAATTCTACACATTCACATTTGCAAATGTATTGATTTTGTATGCTGTACCGTATGCTGCAGATCAAAGAAACTCATGAGCTCCTTAAGGAAACCTCATAAAATCCTCCTGAAGCCAATAACTCATTAAAGAGAGAGCATACTGCATTGGCACAATACAGCCATAGGATACATTAATATGCACAATAATATGTACAATACATTAATATGCACAATAATATGTACAATATTCCCAGCGAAGGATGTCTAACAAAAGTTTAACTGTATTTTAAACAAATACACAAAGAACAGGCAGGTATTGTATCATTGTCAATTAAAAAAAGGTTGGAATATATAGCTGCAGTGTCACAAATAAATGACACACCCCTTTTCAGCCTTGCTTTTCCTGTGCCATCGTGCAGACATTATTATTGCCCCTGTAGTGATGGAAACTAAGGCAAGAGGACTCCACAATAGCGTGCGATGACGTCTGACTTCACATTTTGCATCGGCTGTCTGTGTCCTCGGCATCTTTGTGAAGAGGCCCAGAGATGTGCACCTGAGAGGATCAGTGGTTTTACTTTACCCTTTAAGAACATTAAATGTTAAATTGGTACAGATATGATATAAACATAATTACTAGAAGCATTAACATCACTGATAGTCTAACAAGTCAGACTAGAACAACAACATGTATATAGTGTGCCTATTACTGAG
>JAGFZM010000360.1:15425-82791 GCA_017657215.1 Limnothrissa miodon | reverse complement strand
CTACAGAACTAATGGTCTGCTACACGAGAGGCCCTGGATTATCCTGGTTTTAACATGGCTAAAAGGATTTTCAGTCAACCCATTTAAACAGGACACGAATCACTCTGTGTGAATAAAAAAATGGCAACCTGGTCTATCAAACACATTTAAATGGGGAGTCCTTGACTAACGTTAATGTCTACTTTATATGGTTTAGCGGTGACAACAGTAGTGGTGCCAAATAAGAAATTAAGCAGAAGCAGGTAGTGCCTCACAAATATTCTAAACGCATGACGGCAGCAAAAATAACATTTTCCATGTCTTTCACTTTACCAACAGACTGAGAAATTGAGCTTTCTGCTAAAAATAGCATCTTACCCCTAGGCCCATGCTCATTGTACCCTGTTCTCTGTTTCATAGCAGCCATTTTCCAAAAAGTCACAGTACAGGTAGGCTGAGCCCGAGTATGCTGTTGGATGTCACTGATAACACCTGCGCTTCTTGGAAAAGTTGCTGCGAAATATGTCTCATTATCCTTTCCCATGAGATTCCCTGAGTCACCTGCGGATGTGAATTTTGTCTGCTCCGCCCACAAGACACTAAAAACAAGCAAAATACGACTAGTGACCATTTGGAGTTTCATGTTTTATCTCCAGGTAACTTCGTTTCAAAGGTAGGCGAGTGTATTTTCATCTTGATTTTGCATGTGAAACTTGATCAGGCTGCTCAGGGATAATATTGGGTTGTAAACTGTATAGGCATAATTTAAGCCACACAGTGGGTTTTATTAGTCTTTATTAAGTATACATCTCTTGCTTTAAAAGCGTTACGGAAGCATATTAATTGCTGTAGGCTATAGAAAAAGGACTCATTACGCATAGTGAAGGTTAGTTATAATAGGCTTAACAAGGTATGTAGCCTACGGTATAGGTAAAGTAAACATAGATAAGGTAGGCTACATATCATGTTATAGCATGGAATTATCACGTCATTCATTATTTGATTTGATGTTTTAACACCTTCATCTTTTTAATAGCCTATGTCGCAATTTCTGCACCTAGGAGAAATGACTCACCGTAGGTTACTTGTGATGATGTAGCCTGGGTGCAATTGGGATGGTGTTGTTGAACTTGTAGGCTATCCATAGAACCCTCCGTGTTCATGTGTTCGTTTCTTCGGCCGTTCGTTAGGCGGCCTATTCTTTTCCAAATCCTTTGGTGATGGGTTGACAGTTTTTGATTTGTCCATATCCCTAGCCCATGTAACACTGTAAAGTGATTTGCATGGCTTTGATCTGTCCAATAAAATAAAAACCACAACTTCACAGGTTGCATAGACAACTTAAATACTTAAACTTGACTTCTGCTTTAACTTGAAATATATTACACAGGCTATATATTTTTTTTATCACTGCTTATTACACAAATAATAAGCAGGGAGGCTTTATGTCTTTAAAAACATTTTCAAGTAATGTGATACTTTCACAATATGACATGAACATTTTACATTAAGGTGCAGTAATAGCATATAAAAATTAAATTGTTTTAAAAATAATTTCCAAGTCTATCAAACTGCAGTTTGAATGTTATTAATAAGCAAAACCCAATTCAGACAAAGCAATTCAGCTGGAGTTGGACTGATAATAAAATTATAATCAGATTTTTTGTATGTGTGACAGCAGTGGGCTGCTGTAGGCCTACTACGTACATAACATACATGAACAGAAACATTAATAGAAAGTTTTCACCATGGAATTTATTATCCCCCTTACACCATATGCAGTGTTTGTACCATGTGTTTTTTTTTTTTTTTTTCAATTTACACATTGGTTAACACAGACTCGTTTACGGAATTACTAACTACTATGCTATGATCACAAGCTGGTTGTTAGTTTGATTTGTCAATGTCAAACAAAACTCAAGGATTCTGTTCCATCTTTAGAATTACTGTTTACCATACTCCTAAATGCATTGTAACAAAGTTACAATGTTAGGCAAGTATGCTGCCGTCGTTTAATTCATACGTCACTGCAAAGATTGTAGAGTGGAGACTCTTGAATATACTCTAGAATCTTTGCTTCACAGTGAGTTGGGTTAATGGATATGCCAGTGTAATACAGCCAGGTAGCCAGCCGTTTTTGTGGAATAATAACATATTCATTGCATTCATTTTAATGATTAATGTAGGCAGCCTAATAGCATCCACAAAACAAAATCAGGTTTCATTATTAGTAATACCTAGCAATATAAAAAAGAGAACAGATTGTAAAATGTTGTGAAGTCTCATGGGAGTGAATGGAGCATTCTACAACATTATGAAGTGCTATGTAATAACACATTTGTTTTTCAGATGCGCTTCTCTCCATTATTACTCCTCCTTGCCAGTGCACGGGTACAGGGCTACAGCTCTGGTTTCGTGACTGACAGTTGCGTTAGCATGACACCAGACCACCAAGGCTCAAGTCCATCATCGAGTCTACCACCATTCAATATAATGGTCGATCGATCCAATTACAGCGAAGGAGTTGAAATCACAGGTTGTTAGCCTACATTTTGTCCACTGTAGACCTTCCAAAACGTGTCTAAAAGTTATGAATTGCTTATTGTGCGGGTTTTTATTAGTATTTTTTTGATTTTGTGGTAACACTCCCTGTTACATGTTATTTGGGGATGGCTGAATAGGCATATTGGCTTAACAAATAGATTTGTCTTTAGATGAAATTAAAGATAAGATTTTTGTTTTCAGTGTCTATCAGGGCAAACTCAATACCATTCGAGGGTTTCCTGTTGCAAGCAAGAAAAGTAGGAGGAACAAGTCCTGTTGGGTCTTTCTCTTTGGTCGGAAGTGAAAGTAGACTGCTTGCTTGTGGTGGACTGGCGGTAAGCTTTGTGTCTTTTGTTATCACTGTTCCCACAATGTATGACCAAAATGATTAATAATGATAATAACATATTACATCAGGTGATAATAACAATACCCTTCTCTCACAAAGTCAAACATTAAAAATAATTTGTGTTATGGGTCTACTTTGATATTTCATCACACCACCTGTATCATTTGTTTGGTCCTTCTTGCCAGCAGAATTCAGCTGTTTCTCAATCATCTGGTAAGAGTAAAACCTTAGTTCAGAGCAAATGGAAGGCACCTCAGTCGGGACAGCTCAATGACATACAGTTCAGGTGATGACTGCTTCACATTGTTTCAGTGATCTAATGGAGCCTTGTCATTTCTGGACCAAGCCCATGTTTAATGATCTTGTTTCACATATTTTCCAGTGTTACATTTGTGCAGAATTTTCCTAACTATTGGGTTGGGGTCAAAAGTGCAGTTGTTGTCTACAACAGCACCACACCCTCAGGAGCATCAAGCAATGTAAGAATATCCTATTGAATATCTTAGACAGTATTGGATGATATCTTGTTATGTTGTGTGGCGCACTGGATTCAAATTTAAGACCTTAAAATTATAATGGATATTGGCATTTAGATAAATTACCTTGACGATTCAGTGTTTTAAAAAAGGTACATTTGAGAATAAAAACACTACACTGAAATTGTGTTCAGCTTCAGTTGTGTTAAATTTCAGGACGACTGTCTGTATGTCTGTCACTCTGATAGGCAGCTATCTCCAGTGTTGACTGTGGACAGACTAAAGTCTGTTTCAGCCAGCCCTTGGGCTGTGACCCTGCTAGTGGTGTTGACTGCCATTTCATGTCTGCCCAAGCAACACCATCAGACTCTTCAATGAAATATGAGCTATATGGTGCATCACAAGGATACATTGCTTTCGGATTTTCTGATGATCAGCAGATGGTATGGTCGTAATCTATATTATGTGTGTACATATTATATCTGAATATAAATCTTATTTGTATTGTTCATGCCCGTGTTTGCTCTGTTCAAACACATTACAATACCTTACTAGGTAAGACTTTAATTAATTGTTGAGCAGGGGAAGTGTAAGGGTGTTGTTTGCTGTTGCTCTAGCAACCATAACAATTGGAGAAAATGCACACAGTTGAATTTGTTGTGCTTTTTTAAAGGTGCTCCATGAGATTCTGCAGGATTTTAGTGCTATTTTTGTTTTAAATCGTAGACATCTCCCATTAATCGTCCTGCTTTTTGCCGATGAAATACATTGTGAAAAAAACCTTGTCCCGAATGATAACACATGACAATGCAAAAATGAAAATTAAGTGTTGATATTTAGTTTTAAGAAGGCCAGTTTGTATGCTCAGAGGCTGTAGCAGTTAGTCGGCTGCAGCAGAGCAGATCAAATGATAATTGCTTAACAGCTTTTTAATTCTTTCTTAATTGGCCGTTGTGATGTCACAGTGCTATTTATGAATACCCTTTAATGGTCAAATTATATAATTCCAGTTATATTTTGTTTTATGTTTATGGGTTCTTTGCAGACACTTTTATCCAAAGTGATGTACAATAGGCTACAGATGATGCACTAACAAAAACAAAAAGAATAGGAATCCAAACATACTATTAGGCTACTTAAAGTTTAACAATCTAATAGTAAAAGAAGAAAAAAAAACACTATACTAGGAATCATACGATAATAATAATTATATACTATAATATATACAAAAAATACATAAAAGCTATGAATATTTGGGAGGACTTTCATGCCATACCCATGTCCTCAGATGTCCATTGTAACACTTGTGTGATTTCTATATTCAGCTGTTAAAGCTGCAGGGTAATTTCATGCACAGTAGTAGGAAGAGACTATGACAGACAGACTTTAGTTTTTTGGCTGAAGTAGGCAGAAATCATAGATACTGGTCAGCAAGTCTAATACTTTTCTAACACACACAGTTGTACACTGCAATGCGAACCTGTATGCATTTGGAGTAGTTACCTGGCTATATTTATTGTCCATGTAATCTGAACCTGTAAGATGGTTCAAAAAACATTTTTTACAGTTGTATTTGTTTATTGTTTATGTTTTATGGTTTATAGACTATACAAACCCGCTAATCCCACAGAGCTTAACACTATTAACCTAGTCCTGAAGTCAGAGAATGTTGTCTAAGCAAAAACAAAGGAAAACGATTTATTTTGTCACCACACATTGGAGGCCACTCTCAAAGTCAAAAAGTCCTTGAAGTTGTAGAGAAATTAAGCCCCTCCAGTTAAATTAAATCTAATTCCTAGAATCTTGTAGCTCCATCCATAAACCAAGAACAGTCACAGTAGTTTCAAAGAGCAAGGGGACACGCTAGTTCTAGGTTAAACACACTGCACTGTGCTATGTCATCTCTCCACATAGCTGGTTGGGGCAGGTGAAGAAGGTTGCTGCGAATTGTCCAGTGGCCATTTCGGAGGTGCTAGCAGGATTTGTTAATGGTTACATTATTAAACACACAGTTCAGGGCATATGTCTAGGTTAGTAGATGAGGAGCATTTCTAAGCACATAATTAGCTATTTTACTGTTATAGTTGCTGTTGCTCATAATGAATTTTCAATATCCACACTGACAGTATAGGCTGTATGTTGAAAAACATTAATATGCGATTTATTTATTTATTGGTTGATTGATTTAAAATGGACAAGCAAACCAGTCTTATTATATAGCAACTGCGGCAACAAAAAAAACCCTAGAGTCGTCACCTGTTCAAAGGTATACTCTACCTGAGAAATTCAACTGACTTCAATTTAAATTGGACAATTAGATCTCTTATTGCTCTCTTATGCATTGTTATACTGTTGGAATGTTTATAGGAAGGCACCTCATTTGAGAATAGTTTTAGGCCTAGTGTATGTATTCTAATTATGACTCGATGAGTATTTTTTCTACCTAACAGTGTTCCTTGAAATATAATGATGAAATACAAGATAAATACATTTTTGCTAACATTTCTGCTAGCTCTGCTAACTGTGCTTTCTGTGGTTTGTTTTTATCCTTTAGGGAAATGATGACATATATGTATGTGGGAAGGATAGTAATGGAACTATCCAAGTACAGCATGCCTATTCTACTGGGAGAACTGCACCACAAATTCTGCCATTGGTACTACTCATGCATCCCCTTTCCCAAAACCAATCTCTATAGATTTGTTGAGTGCAGAAAGATGGGTGAAAGGGAGGATGGCCTGTACAAACTTAAACATTCTTTTCTTACTTCTTCAAAGGGAAATGTTTCTGATATTAAAACATCTTTTGTGAATGCCGTGATCAGCTGTACCTTTGTATCCATGAATCCTATCAGTACCCAAAGGAGTGTGGTTGGATCTGTCTACTACATCCTGCTTGCTTATGGCAACACAAACAATGGTGAGATTCTACCTTGAAAACTGTTGGCCAGATACTACAGCAAAATCACGTTCAAGCATCTTTTACATATAGTGTGAAATTTAACTTTTTTCCTATGCAAAATTTCTCTACAACACTCAAATCAACAGGTGCCCTTCAGTATCATCAAAGCTCAGCGTTTGTCAGCAGTCAAAAAATTGACATCACCAGCCCTCAAACCGTCACAAGTGCACAGTTCCCACAAATTATGAAAGCCCACGGTGAGCAGCAGTCCAGTATGAAATGATCTTGAATTAGAATTTACAGACATTCCATTTGACATATTTCCCTCTGAATTAGGTGCTTTGATGTTGATCTCATGGATGACAACGGGAAGCCTTGGTATGCTCATTGCACGATATCTGAAGGGAGTGGCTAGGGGAAGGGGCTGTTTTGGTAAAGACCTTTGGTTTCTGGTGAGTTTACCTTAGAAGGTGCCTCCAATGTCAGAGAATGCTGTAGTATTGATAACAACAACAGTGCAACAGTGATTAACTTCAACATTGATTAACTAAATTTACATGGGAACTATCTGCACCAAAAACACATTAAGTTTAGTTTTCACTTTTAACTCCGCATTTAGACGATCATTTTGGGTGAAATGTGAAATGCAAAAGTGTGTGAATTTTCCTTTTTATCAAAGTGGTATGCACGCAATACAGGACAGAGTTCATTATTCAGTACAAAAAGAGACTGAGTATTGACATTCAGGAATTTTTTGTGCCATGCCTGTCAATGAAGTTGTCCTACCAATATGAGATTATCTCAGGTCTCATCCAAATATCCTCAGCTGGGTGCATCAAAAATTGTTAAATGTAGTTAACTTTTTTTGTTGTTGTTTAGTACACACAATCTGGATTTGTGTTAATTGTTGAAACGACTGAAAGTAAACTACAGCAGCTAGGGCAAGTTCTACTGTCCGTCTATGGGATTTACATGTTTTTCCGGCACTGATGTATGCTTGTCACTTCAAGTTTTGTGCCAATAAACATAGTTTTGCGCTTTTAATCATTTACATAGTGACATGAGAGTGGACCCTCAAGCATTATTGTGTAAAGTGCCCCTTAATCTATGCTTATGCTATAAATGAATGCCTATAGTTTATTGTTATGTTAGCTGTTTCTCTGCACTGTGATGTCTCCACTTAGGCACATGTAACTCTAATGGTCCTGTCCGTAGCTTCCACTATCATTGCGTTCATTTTGGCTTTCTCTTACGTACAAGACTGGAGTGGGGTGAGTGTGACCTCTGCAATGCAAGCCTACCTCTAATAGCCTCTTTACGATTTAAAACAAACAACCAAATGTTGATAAGAGGCTAACCTCTCACCCTGTAACCATGCTGCCTTTAATCTATGTGTGTGTTTGTAATATACAGCGCTTATGTAAAGTATTCACACCCTTTCAGTCTTTCATCCATTGTTACAATTGGTTACGTACTTTATGTTAATGATTATTTAATTTACACTAATGACAGCAAAACACAGTACACCAGGACGATGTTGATCAGCCAGTTTTTTTTGTGTCACAGGGGTCACACCCGGTACTTGGGTGTTTGGTTATGATCTTGTCCTTCATTCAACCTTTGATAGCTGTTTTTCGCTGTGGACCTCAAAGCCAGTGGTAAGCAAATTTAGAGATGCTTAGAATATACACAAAACAAGTATGTGTTTTCTTGTTAAAATTAAATTAAATTACCAATACTTATCTTGTCCTTTAGCATATAGCATTAAAAATATATAAATTATGTAACGAGAGATAACATGGCATATTAGTCCTTTGTTACTAGCCCTCATATGTTCCCGTTTTCTTCTTCAGGAGATATGTTTTTAACTGGGTGCACAGTTTGATTGCTTTAGCAGTCAAAGGCCTGGCAGGTAGGATATAATTTAATTGTACAAAGATGTTATGGGTAAGTGATAAAATAATAAAATGGATGAATATGTATTTTTCCACTTCTTCCTTTCCTCTTCCTAGTGGCAGCCATATTTACAGGCTTGTATTTAATTGATGGCTCCCAGGGGTGGTTGCAGAAGGTGATGGGAGGGTTTGTGGCATGGGAGGCACTGTTGTTTGCTTTGCAAGATCTATACATGAGGAAGAAACAAAAAGGTGAGAGCATCTCTGTGATGTTTATTGTGAACTGTAGAGAGGTCCTTTGGGTTTCTGTTCTGTCAATGATAAATATGTTCTATTGTTTATGAATGCTTTTGTATCCTGACAGATGAAGAGGACAGACAAAATATTTTTGAATCTGTAAGTAATCACTGAAAACATCTATCAGATGTCTATGTCTCTGTGTAGGTTACTTGTTTATGGAATGCATTTTGCAATCATAGGTTATCTGAAATTAAGAATATTTTTTTCATCCGGTAGGTGAGCACAGAAGTGATTCTACTGATAGTGTTTTTCCTGGGAAATTTGACCTTTCTTGTAGCTCTGTTGGTTGGTATTGGAAATGCATAGGCAGCAGTGAATGTTTACCCTAAACACAACAGTAGCCAACTTCATGCCAAATGCAATTTCAAACACTAATGAATAAACCCTGCTATTATAATTATATTGTAATTATGTGTTTGAACATGTGTCATTATAATTCTTTGCATATAGTTGATGAATCGGTTTAAACAAAAACATTGTGAATTCCTTGTAAGAAAATGATATGTATAGACTTCTATGTTATTTTGTCCACTAGATGACAGTATTGTATCTTTACAGCTCTGGAATAGGCAGAGTGTGCCACTTTCTTAAAATAAATGTTTTTTTTCAATCACAGAATCAGGTTGGCTTTACTAAGATGTCCTTTAAATCTTAAAGGAGAAATCTGGTATGAATCAATCTATAGCCCTGTTCGGGGTCACCAAATGTTGACGGTAGAACACAATGATAATGACAAAGCTAACGTCATTATCATTAAGGACTCAACCTCCCACTCTATCATAAGGTTTGAGTTTTGGAAATAACCCATTTCTGGATAAATGTATTAACTAAGTGTAATATTGTCATATTTGGTTACAAGGAACTAATCCTTGTAATGTGAGCAATAGCATTATTCAACTGTGCATAGTTATACACAAATAACCATATTTTATCCTGCAGACTAATTTGATTTCCCACTTCTTTATTGGCCTCACCCAATTATGTATGCACCATTGGCTTATATATGGAACATACAGAGATAAATCAACGTCTTCCTGTGTTAAGGCTCTTTTTGCTTCTTGCAAGCTGGCAACCTCTGGCCTCTTTTCTTATCTCTCTCCTTCGTCTTGCTCTCTTTGCAGGCTTCCTGCTCTTCCTTTGGATTCTCTGACCACCATCTCTTTCTCCCTTTCTCTTTCTTTTGGTTTTGTTTCATTTCTTGATTCACTTTTTTCATTTTGTTATTTGGTTATTTGTTATTTGGTTATCTCACTTCATATGTCTGCTTAACTGTTATTGATGGCTTACTATTAAATAAACCATTCATTATTCTACTAGTTTATATCTCTTATCATATGCCATGCTGCTCTTGTGCTCTACTTGGTAATATTCAAGGTCAACAATAAATTTTAAGGAGTCAGATTAACTGTATTTTCTCGCAAAATATACCACAAACCTATGCTTCTGTTCTGTTCAAGTACATATATTTGGCAGACAAGGCGTGAGGTCCTTTGTCACAATATTTTCCCACCTTACAACATATTTTGTTATTATTTGGTCAATAGTTTTTTGGTTGCATCCAGCACTCTGTCTCTTTAGCCAATAGACAGCATTCATTGATCTTGAACATTAGTCATTTGAATTTGATAAGAGCAACTAAGTAGTTAAAGTAGAATTTGATTTTGAAAAATTTTGGTCAGTGTAAGAAAGAAAATAACTATAGATATGATAGTGTTAGTCTCGTTCCAATCCTGTATTTCTTTGTTTGACATTTAATGGTTTTATTTTGGTTCATGTAGCCTGAAATCCCTGTGTCTTTAAGAGAAGATATGAGAACCAGCACTGAAAGCATAATGTCGAAATCATGACCTGCTGAACATAACTGTATATCAGAAGGCAACAGGTGTAGGGAGTCTAACTTAAAACCATCGTTGGGATACATAGTTTACTTGGATGAGAGGATCAGTTTTGAACAGTTTTGGAGACATCAAGGTGACCGCTCATCCATACTAATAAGTCAGAGGTTTTTGTTGTCACTGTGGAGTCACTAAAAGAAAAGGACAGATAGATCTGCATAGATAGATAGATACTTTATTGATTCCCAAGGGGAAATTCAAGGTCCCAGAAGCTTAGAAAATCACACACGACATATACTACAGTGTACATAGGATGATAAGAAGCAGATCAACAAAACAACATGACTAGATCAACATTACTAAAAAGAACAATAGAATACAAATACTAAGGGTAGAGATGTGCATGAATGTACTGTGGTCCAGTATGAGGTGTGTGTCAAGGTAGTAGTGCAAATGAGTCCAGTAGTGGAACAGTGCAAGGTTAAAAGTCTAGTGTCATATGTAAAAGTCTATGCATATGTAAAATGGGCAATCAAAAATATAAGCATAGCAATTAAACAGTTCTAGTATAAGTATATATAGCCTGATAATATAAAAATTGCAGCATCAGTGCAAGGATAAGTCACATAAGGGTTCATGCATCAGTCAAGTATGAAGGTCAAGTATCAAGTTACAGTTATTGTTATTGGTCAAGTGTGAAGTTACAAGTATAAGGAGGGGTTGTGCATGTTGGCTAATGTAGCCAGTAAGGTCTGTAGGCAGTGTCAACAATACACAGTATTGTAGAAAAATGTCTTGTAAGTGTATAAGAGGGTTAACGTGCAGATAGACTATGCAGAGAAGTCCAACTCTCCTTTTCCTTTCAGTGAAGCATTGTAGAGTTGTATGGCCCTGGGTACAAATGACTTCCTAAGCCTGTCTGTTACATGTCAGGGAGCGTAGTCTCCAGCTGATCAAGCTCTTCTGCTGCATTATAGTGCTCTGGAGTGGATGACAGTCATTGTCCAGGATGTTGAGTAGCTTGTTCAGGGTCCTTTTGTCTGACACTGAAGTGATGCACTCCAGTTCAGCTCCCACAACAGAGCCAGCTTTCCTTACCAGCCTGTCTAGTCGCCCAGCATCCCTCTTCTTAGTGCTTAGTGCATAGCAGTGATAGAAGAAGCCACATGAGTGATGGGAGTGATGATTGGACCTAATGAGGTGGTATAGTGTACATAAATAAGAGGAAAATACAATTAATCTGTCTCCAATCTGAACATAAAATGAATAGGTTCACCTTGAATATTACCAAGTAGTTTACCAGTTAAGAGCAAAAGAGTGTGTCATTTGAGAACTCAATAATAAACTGACATTAGCAATGAGATAACTAAATAACCTTAAGCAAGAGTAAATCAAGTAAGACCAAAAGAGTAAGAGAGGAAAGATCTAAGTATCTGCCAGTGTACATTCTGCCTGACCCCTTTAAGTATCCTTGAGCAAGATATTGAACCACTGTTTGCTCCCACTGAGTGGACTGGCACCTTGCGTCTAGGACAGAGAGGAGTAGAGGGCATCGCCTTCCCATCTGGAGCAACCTGTTTTGAACAGAGGATGGATACGTCATCATCGGTCTGCTACAGACTATCCTGCTTCGAGATATAGCACAGGCATTTATAACATCATTATGATAATTATAATCACCTTCTTGACCCTGTCATCATAATGACCAAGTCAACCCTAATTTCACACATTGACTAAGCTAGTTATATTAATAGGTCTTTAATGTGACACATTGTCACATGATGTGGGGTGTGGTCTACAGTTGACAGTTACATCCACAGTCCTTGGAAAAATCTGCTATTCAACTGATGATCTTCAAGCTCCCAAAAGCTCCTGTAGCCTATATGCCTACTGAATACCTTGACTTAATGACCTAAACAGTTTTAAAACGTCACTCTTTGTTATTACATTAAATACTACTGTGTTATGTAGTGACATATCGGGACAAAGGATTTCAAACTATTTATAAAATGTATTACAATTCAACACTTGTATACCTCAGAGTAAGGCCTTTTTTTTTTTTTTACAGGAAACCAGGAGTTAGTCCACTCCGACAGTGTAGGGGGCAGTAGCGCAAGCAGTTTAAAGACATTCTATCTAAGGATTTTGGGTTGTTTGGACGCAACAGCAGTTTCTCTGCCGTTTTTTGTCCTTATTTTTCCAAGCCAAATAGCTTTTGCAAACACGAAGAAAGCGGCTTACATCGCCGAGATTTTCGTCTTCACAAAGTAATCGTCCTAATATCGCATGTCCTCTATTCAGAACCTCCAAACTTTCGGTAAGTAATTTAGGCCTATGAGCTTGATAGCCAGTAGGCTAACGGTATTGTGAATAACGTTATGAGACCTTTGTTTTGTTTTGGAAAGAACTCTGCAGGTAACGTTGAACTACACTACACTGGATGCGTATCTGCCTTAACAATAAACGTTATCGTTACCTTTCTCTAGAAGTGGAAATGGCTAAGATACACCATCACAAATAGCCAACATTAAGAAAACAGTCCTATATGTTCGACGTAACTTGATCTAACGTTAACACTTACGAATTCCATGTAGCCCTGGAGCTACCATAGCTATCGATAACGCCAGCTGGTGAAGTTCACGCTAGTTATCAGGGAGATGATGTGTGTAAATTAAAGAAAAAGGTTTGTGGAGGTTGAGGCAAAGAGCTCTGGTTCTGAATGGGCAGCTAACAAAGTAAATAGTGTATGGCACCTGTTCATCGACAATCAGCTAAAATAAAATTAAGTACTTAAACTATCTAACGTTAGGCGAATTGTTAAGATGTTCAGAAACCGAAGAACATTAGCTAGGTAAATTAGTAAGCGGGTCTTAACGTTACATGACTTGTAACATCTCACAATGGTGGCCACAAGCGGATGTCGAATAACGTTAATGCTAGAATTGCTAACGTTATGTCAAAGATCTTTTAGAGCACAACCGTCTCTGGGTATGTTACTTCTCCGCTTGTATGTCATTACTAATTAGACGGTAGATATATTCTATTTACTATTATGATAGCCTGATATTATTATTATTATGATAGCCATGATATTGTGAAAAGGAGCAAGGAAAGTGCCACATTAAAGCAAAGAAGAAGTCCTCCCTCAATGGCTTATTAACCAGGAAACCACTCCCATATTCATCGTGACATTTTACCTCTCGTGACATTTAATTACCCTAAGATTATCTCTATAATCTGGTAAATGTGTCTGTCTCGCTCTCTTCCTCTCTCTACTCTAGATCCCTTTGCTGATGCAACTAAGGGTGACGACTTACTCCCGGCAGGGACTGAAGATAAAATCCACATAAGGATTCAGCAGCGGAACGGGCGAAAAACGCTAACCACTGTGCAGGGCATTGCAAATGATTACGACAAGAAGAAACTAGTGAAGGCCTTCAAAAAGGTAACGACCACCACGGCTCAGAATTGCAGGCTTACTGCCATAATCCTGTCTGTCTCCCCTGTCGTGTGTATTTAAAGTGATACACTGAAGCTGTTAAGTTTTTTTTCAGCCAGTCAAACTTGTACTCAAGATGAATTACATTGGTAGTTGGTGTTTTTTTTTAAAAGTTTGACCATCTTTTGCACTTAGAATCTATTTAATAAATCACTATTGCCTTTCTATATTAGTCCCACATGAACTTTACAGAACTAAACAGAGAAAATGTTGGTGTAAACAGAGTTTGCTAAAAACTTGGAAAGCGTGCTGTTGACACATTCTTTTAAACATACCATGTTACACCAACAATGTTCTCAGCACTTATTTTTTTGTGTGTAGGGCTATGATAATGCTAAAACCGAAGTATCATGTTATGTCAACCCTAAGTATTAAAAAATGTAACGTGGATGGCACTGGCACTGGTACAATAATTTGGCTTGGCCAACTCCAAAAGCGTAATCGACATTTAAAAAATGAAAGTTTGATTCATGCCCATGGTAAAAGGAACCTAATAGCCTCATTGGTGTTTTAATTTAAGACATACTGTCCTGAGCTTACTTACCGACGTTAGCCTGCTCATCAAACTCGCAAGGGTCAGTGGGTCAGACTGATTTCTCTAGTATTTTGTTATTATCATTGTTAAGTCTAGCTATGCATTAATACCAGTTTTTGCATATTGACTGATATACAATACCACTAGTGATATCACCATTGTATTAATAAATCTCAACCTCATATTTTATTTAGCCCACTCTTCTGACTGCTTCGGCCATCACCCTCATAGTTAATACATAATGTGCTATATAATATAACACAAGGCATATATCTAAAAATAAAAAAATGCTATTAACACTACATTTAATAAAATATATTTGTATTACGCTAGCCAGTATGTAGATCAATATCAATACAGATATGATCCCATCGAATTAGGAGTTGACATCATCCGAAGCTTTCACTGCCTTGCTATCCTAATTATTTTTATATACAAGACAGTGGGACAAAATAAAACAGATACAGTGTTAATTACAATGTTATTGAAAGTAGTGTAGATGGTTTGAACAAGCTACATTTTGAAAATATACAACTGAAAAATCTGAACCCTTAGTGGAGTTAATTTGAAATATCACCACCATTCAATCATTTTGATAGATCTCTTAAAACTATTGGGTGTTGTTCCATAGGTGACATTTTTATGTTTTTGTACATCTTAAGAATTCAAAGGCCCACTAAGCAACATTTTTCAGTTAATTAATCCGTTTCATACTGTTTAGGATGCTAACATGAGTCATTACACAGCGAACGAATGGTGTAGAATGCGCCACTGTGGCCTACAACGGTAGATACAGCATTTGCAATGTTCAACAGCAGCCTCCAATAGAATGCAGTGCAATACAATGCAATACAGCGGTCTTTAGAGGGAGCTCGTGAGAGAAAAAAACAGAACGTTGCTTAGCCCTGCTTTAATAATTTGGTTACAATTAGGATGTGGAGAAGATGTTAAGCAAAGCAGTTGAAAGTGCTCCAGGAAAACGGTATGTACCCATGTCATTACATGTATTTTTTATTTGTGGGCTTCGGTCTAGGTGCCTGCCACTTAAAATATTTCAGGTTGGCAAAATATTTCTGATACCCGATTGAATGAGGGCCAGTATTAGATTCAAATAGCACATCCCTGCATGCCTACTTCAGTGTTTGATGTGAACCTGAGGAAACACTTGCATGCATGTGGAGGCTAACCATCCACGCTTGTGTGTGTGTGTGTTGTCTCTTGAAAGAAATTTGCCTGCAATGGCACTGTGATTGAGCACCCGGAATACGGGGAAGTCATCCAGCTGCAGGGAGACCAGAGGAAAAACATCTGCCAGTTTCTCCTGGAGGTGAGTTATACTAGCTATCCGAACCGAACAGATACAGCCTCTCTGTAACCACTGTAATGACATTTAATCATGAAATGGTCAACTGTAACTTGTTGTTGGCACAGCATTTGTAACATGTTTTCTGTTTTAAATTGTTTTACTCCAGATCAACATTGTGAAGGAGGAACAGCTGAAGGTGCACGGATTCTAGAGTGATGCCATGGGCCTCAGGACCCAGGGCTCCTCCACTGTTACCACGGTTACCCCCCGCTTTCACACTTGCAATGCGTTGACAACTTAAGTTTAGCAACATGTCTGAATCACTACTCTAAACGGCAATAAAAGTGCTATGGCGCTGCGTGCTATAATGCAAAAACCAACAACAGGTCCAGTCTCTCGCTCTCATTACCTTAGGCCATCCTCTCTACTCAGAGTTGATATCAGAGAGTGGGTGGGAACTTGGGTGTGGTGCTGTTCTCTCTCTCGGTGTGCTCCATGGTAGCAGGAAATTTTAGTCATTTCATTTTTCATTGTGTGTCCACTCACTGTAAACATCCACAGAGATTGTGGCGAAGTCTTTTAATTTATTTCTAGCGCTGTAAGGCAGGAGCAACAGCTAATCATTCACAACAAATTTTGCTGCTGTGCATTTATCAGGCATTTTAAGAGGATGAAAATCCACTTTTTTAGTGTGCAAGTGAACATGATTTAATAAGACTTTTAATGAAAAGGGTGCAACCTATGTGCAATTGGAAATCAGTGGGCAGTGGGCATGATTCCTCTTATCTATGCAATGTATGGTGCATACTATTTTTTTAGCTGCTTATTCTAAACCATCATTGATGGTGGTTACTACCAGGGACCTCTTAGAAAAGCATGCATCATATGTCCTTCATCTCTGTCTCTCTTCTCTGGACTGTCTGGGCTTGTTTGCTAACACTGTGAGGCTAAGTTCAATGAGCAGGAGTCACAGGGTAATAAGATTATGCCAAGGTTCGGCCTGTGCCCAAGAGAAAGCTAGGGTGCAGGTTTAAATGGCTCTTTAATATGAAGTAGCACATGCAGGGCTTCGTTCAGTACCACTCCGATTTTGTAGGATCAGAGGCAGATTAAATGCAGACTTGGCAAGAGCTGTTTCTGGCACATCAGCAGTGGAAAAACAAAATGAAGCATCACTACAGTAAATTATTTGGAGGAGCAAAGTACTTTACTGTGTAGCCTTCATTTCATGGGAGTGAACCACATGGAAATGTACTGCTCTTTCCTACAGTATCTAGAAACGATGCAATAAATTGCAATCGTTTTAAGGACCAAATTGTGCAATATTGTTGCTATTGTGGACGTGACTGTACTGTTGTGCAATAAGGGCGACCGATTCCTTGGAAAAAAACATTCTCTAGAAAATTACCCAGCTGCCTCACTGAAAATGGAAAGTGATCCATTTTCTTAGGTTTTGATCTGAGTTGATGGTGACATTCCAGGGAAAGTATCAGGGCATTCCAGGACCTTGATGACCTTCATGTTGTGCCTAATCCGCATCAAACCAGCCATGTTGCCCTCTCTGGTGGATAGATTACTGAGGACTGTTACATGGGGGATAGGTAGTGCTAGTTACATACAGACAGTTTCCAAATGTCAACTTTTTCAGGTAGTTAATTTATTTGCCCTTATCGGAATTGGATTTGATCAAGTTTGAAAGTAAATTATACAGTGGAATGCTGTCTGTAAACCAAATTAGAAGATTTTGCTTCAGGTTTTTGTGGTATTTTTACCTTGAATGCTAATGTCCTACTACTGTTACAGCCTAGCAATAACTTGGATTATGTTCAGTGACAGTTTTTTTTTCAGTCAGTGATTGCTAAACTTTTTTTGTCATGCTTTGTTTTATGACTTTTAAAGAACGAGATGATCAATGTAATATTCCTCCTTTGATGTTTCTAGTGCATGAGAAGGTGTTTTTTTTTTTGTTTCTGAAACAGAAGTTTAATACTTGAGCATCATGTTGTTAAATGTTAAACTAAATAAATAAACGTGGTAACTGAAATATCTGTGCTCACATTACCTGTTTTCATTTTTGAGACCAGAAAGAAACAAAAGGTAGTTGTTGTGATTTATCCTATGGCCGCTGTTCAGTGCCAGGAGTTTAACTCGGTGCAGGTGGCTGTGATGCCCTCTGCGCGCTGCCACACAACCCAGCCCAGACCTGCTTGCAATGGCTGGGCTCCCGTTGGCACAAAGCTCCTTGGTCGTCTCGCGCGTTGGCTGCGACCTGTGTTCTGCGTTTCCCCACACTAATCCCCTTAGCCATGGCCTCATCCTCCTGGTAGAAACGTGCCCAGAAATCCACTTAGCGGGCCGGGATAAGCCTTGCAGGGATGGCTGTTAGCAGGACAGAGACAGACTGAGATACTCTGTGTGTCTGTGTCTCTCACCTCTGCTCTCTGTGATTACATGCCATGTGATATCACTGAAGACATTTGTATTGGCGAAATGGAGTGAAAAGGTTAAACTGAAGCATAATAGTTGATTATGCTCAATCGTTCAAAGGGATATATGATGTATTAATATACAGAAAAATATATTTACACGGACAAAGTATTAGCATTGGTTCAGATTATAATTCTGAATTCAATACTGGTCCTAGAGGATATATGGTTATTTCTGGAATATATACATTGAAATATACAATAGGCCTATACCAGTTACCTTTGAACCTGAAATTCATTATCAGCTTTGAAATATAGACCCATCTTCAAGTGGAGCTAGTTTTCAAAATGATATTGTAAAAAAAAAAAGTTTGTCATCATTACATTTATACATGTGGCTCTGACTAGTTCTAGGGGCGACACTTGCTCACCTGCCTTTTAGCCAGTGTTCACATGAGAGATCACTTTTTAACCTGCCTCTTAGCCAGTGTTAACATCAGGGATCACTCCCTTAAGTGACTGCTATATTTAGAAAAGTCAGGACTTGTAAACACAAAGTCTGTGAGGTGGCGGACATCCTGCTTTAACCTTGATTGTTAAGGTCTGCACCTGATTTGGAACAGGGCCAGCCAATGTACAGTGGGCAAAGGAACCTCAACCTCCACCATCTACAGAGGTTCATGACCTGCGTGTGAGCAGGGAATGGGTTTAGTGAGAATCACTGGAAATCAGGCTTTTGAATATTTATGTGTCTGACCTTGCAGGGCTAAGGAAAGTAAAGGCCATTGCCAAATACTGCTGCATGAAAGGATTTGCTCTGTTACTGGTAAATAAGAGGTAGAGAACTATTCCTGACAGTTCTGCATGCATGCCAAGTAGGCTATGTTGCTGCTCACCCCTCGGGTACAAATGTAGCCATTGTCCAATCAATTTGCACATCTATCTACATATGGGGGAAATGTAACAATTTAACAACGTAACAATTTAATACTTCACTAGCAGTTTTGATGCTGTTTATTTTGAGTGCTTAATCATACAAAATAACCAGGTTATTATTACACACGCACACACATATATAGCTTTAACAGTTTTGAAATCAATGGTTTTCTAGCTTTGGGGGAAGATGCCACAGTAGACCTGTTGACAAGAAGCAATCAAGACCGTTTGGCACTGACGTGGGGAGACGTATGTGTGCTGCTCCAGTCAGACTTTGGCCGGCTGAGTTGGTGTTTTTTGTGTCAGCAATTTCTCTGCCTGTACCTCTCTGAGATTTCAGGGAACAGACGGTGGAGTGAGAGGAGCCCGAGGCTACACGGCGTCCTCTCCGTGCCACTCAATTAATTCAGGCAAGGAGGCGCACAAGAAAGGGAGACAGGAACTGAGGCGGAGTTAATGATGGATGCCTTGGATTATTTGCCAGACTTCCGTCCTCCATTTGCATCCATGTCTATTTGTTTGTTAGTTTGTTTTGTAGACTGCATTTTTAATGGTAGCTATGGATTTGGAATATTGAGTGTAGCACTGCAAGAGACCCAGTTGGGCAGATAAAGTGAAAATAAAAAATGGAATGTAAATTTTAGGAAAAGGTGGATAATATTGAAAGGTGCAAACAAAAGAAAAGGTTATGCATGCATGCATGCATGATTCCAATATTTGTAAAACATCAGAATATATGCTGGATTTGGCAGTCAGTAGATTGTTATTTTGTTCAATTTTTGCCAGAGGCCAACCAGCTGCTGTTGTTTTTTTCTAGTTGATTACTACCCTTCTACCCATTACCAATATTTTTTTTCAGAATCAGGTTTTATTGACCAGGAATTCTTAAATATGCAAGGAATTTGCCTTCTGTACAGGAGCTCTGTAGACATACAACAAAGATACGTAGTAGTAGGCAAGTAATACTGGCATATAATGTGCAACAAGACAATAGATCATGACAGGGCTAAGGTTCCTATAAACATTATTTACATTTAAAAAAAGAAAAAAAGAACAACCCCTTGTAACAAAACCCTCAAAGGTTTATTATCAGCCTGCACCAGGCATTCCCAATGTGGGTTCAAATCTGGTTTATCCATCCAACATGGTTTACCCTTGATATCAGCCAGCAGAGGGAGCGGTTAGGCAATCTATTTTATTTTTATGCCATTTTCACAACAGATAAAAGCTAAAGTTTTGTGACAGCCTGTAATGTCAGAGAAAGCTTATTTATTGTATTGTATTATATTGTATATAAACTAATGAGTACTTTTGTACATGTACATTAATGTATTAACCATATGAAAAAATCCATGACATGGTAAAGACTGAGGAGTTTGATTCAGACCTGAGCAGGTTATTGGTGGGTTAGGTTAGATAAAGTTGAAGGGCTGTTTTAACAACAGCACCATCAAAATTGAATCTTCCAGAATGATGTTTGTTGCTGGGAAAACAATGCATTCTCTCCCTTTTTTTACACAACAAAATTGATTTACACCTACAGCGAATCAGTGCTTTGATGCATAGCCTGCTCTCTCAACAAGATACTTTGGTAAAGGCCAAAATATCCAAACAATGATCTCAGGCTTATTAATTGATGTGCTTACCAGGTGCAGGTGTGGAACTCATTGAGATTCGCACATCTGGAGCTCTCTTCCTTGTTCCTCTTTGATCAGCTCTGTGCAATATTTTCCTGTCACTTTCCCACCAACTTGTTTATCTCTCTCCTTGTCAGGTATTCAGACCTCCACATCCTTCCTTTTGATTTATTATAGAGTGGAGGTTTTTAGACGCATAGTCAATCTTTCACTTTGCCTTAAATCATGCGCGTAGCCCTTTAGAATGGGCAGGCAAAAGAAAATTGGTTTGTCTGATCATGGCCTCTATTCAATTTTTGCCAGTATTAATTAGTGACTGTTTGAAGAGTTGTGTAGTAAATTCTGGCCAACCATGTTGAAAATGAGACTGCAAAGCCATGTGCAAAAAGACCTGGGTTAGGCCACTGGATTTCAACAGTGAAAGCTAGTCATCCAGCCAGACACTGGAAATGGGGCAAAGCCCACAGCTCTCCTTGTCATCCAGATCAGTTATATGGCCATTGTGCCCCTCCTGCCATGGCATGCTGAATTTTCTTGTGAGTGAGTGAGGCCACATAATACAGCTTTTGCACAGACCCATCCTTGGGCACTGTTAGGACTATAGGCTGGGGTAGGAAAGGAGAGTCCTGTGAAGGTGGTTGGCTAGGTATCAAATATGAGCTGTCTGTTTAAATGACCTCAACTACCTCTCCTTCAGATCCTGATGGCACTTTGTTGTTGAAAGCAGACAATGTAACCTGCCATGCCTATTCCCCTTACAAGGCAATATTGTATAGCTGGATGTGTTATGACAGTGTCCTTTTTCAACATGCTCTTTTATAAATGCCTATGTGTCATTCATGTAAACAAAATCAATGAAGCAATAAGACTCGATAGATGTAGACTTTTCTAAAGCCTCCAGCAGTGGCAGAACAGTGTAGTGGCCTAGTCACAGTCTCTCATTTCTGTTTACCGATGGAATCAGATTGGCTAAGATTACTGAAACAGTGTGATTCCCATGCTGATGAGTAGCTCACCTGACAGTTGCAGGTGATAGCCAGTGGCATGAGGGAACATCAGTGTCATTTGTTTTGTGTATGTATACACAGAGAGTGAGACCAACATGGGGAGAACGTCAAAAGACAAACACACAAAGTCCAGGCCCTGCCGGTTTCCAAGCCGGCATACAGCCTCGGCTGCTAATGGTGTTAAAATATCCCCAATTAAAAGTGGAGGCAGGGGACTGTGTGTTTTCATTGGCCCAAACTCACTACCGTGGCCCGTGCCAGGGAGAGAGCCGGGGTTTGGTTCTGTTGCAATATGTTCCTTTGAGTGTTCCATTTTTAGATGAGAGGTGGGGACAACACCGCCTGTGCAAAAGTGTGAGCGCCATATGGGATTTCTTACACATAGCCGCACGTACGCTGTGTCAGGATGTTATCCTCACACATTCAATCCATCTCTGGCATGTTTGTAAATTTAATTGACAAGAGAGGTAAAAAAAAAACAGATAAGAGTTTGTGTAGCTGTACACTTAACTCAATGGCTTAAAGGTAGGGTCTACGATTCTGAAAATCACTTGAGCCTCTGAGACAGATTTGAAAAAAGCATCCTGCCCCATACCTCCCCTCAGTGTACAACAATTACTACCCCCGGGCCCTCACTCTCCTAACGACTAAATTGTTGTTGCCGTATTTAGTATTGTATGCTAACTATACGTTTAAGAATGCTCGGTGCTAGCTAAGCTGGCTCTAGTTTAGCTTCCTGCCAAGCTTCTGAGCATGCGCCATTTGTTCACAAAGAAGGGTACACGCAGAGGGGAGGGAGTAGCAGATTGCGGTTTGATAGATGCGTCAGAATCCAATCATACTGAACGGTCCATTCATTATCATTGGATAGTGTTTTTCCTGGATTGTTCGTTCTAGAGGCCATTAAAACTTTCAATTTTTCTGTCAAAACGTTTAATTAATTGGTTGCAATGGGGGTGTAAAGAGTATTTCAAGCAATATGTTAAAAAGTGCATGCTCCAAAAATCGTAGACCCTCCCTTTAAGATTCACACAGGTGAATGGAGTCACTGCCAGCAACTTTGATCAGTGGCAACTCTGAATGCCACCACCTGATATTACAGCTGAGAAGGTCAGGTTTTTCTAGTTACTTGCAAGATCAGAAAACCCATTCCTGTTTGTCAGGCAGGATTGGTTAGCCGATATGGACAATTATCACACGGAAAGGCCACACAAAAAGTTTTCTCACCAAGGTTGTTTTCTAGCCAACAAAGAAGTGGATCTTGATCCTGATACAGTACTCTTAAAACCTTAATGCTGACTAGTGAACCACTTATCTGCATTTCCACCAACTTTGAATAGGAGAATGGAAGGTTCATCGAAATAGGGTTAACTGTGAAAGCATTATTACAGGGGAGAAACAGCTTGTAGTCGGATTGTCCTATTCTGAACACATTTATTTTTTGTCTTTTGTGATCACAGGTGTTGTATCGTTTCATTACTACATCGGCATTATTTACCCTGCATTATTTACCCTTTTTACCCACTGCATTTTCTTTGTGTGGAGTGCAAATAGGTAATTAATTGTATGTGTTATTATAATGTTACAACAATTGGTCCTTTATAATACATGCACAAACACTGTACTTGTTTTATAAAGTCTTGGATAGGATTGTGACCTGGATGTGAAGCTCTCCTTATACAGTTTGAGGTCCTATTCAACTATTCAGAGTGACTGTCAGTCTGTGCTATTGAATCATATAAATGACCTCTGTGTGTTCAGTTTTCAGCAAAAACACATGGTTTATTTATTGTATATAGAAATGCACTTCTTTCTAAACTTAGCAATGGTGAAGTAAGAGAATGAGATGACGAGAAGAGAAAAGAAAATAAAGGAGAGAGGAGAGAAGAGGAGAGAGGAGGAAGGGGAATGTTGGACCCCCTGCAGAGCGGCATCAGCACTGTGACAGGTGCTGGAGAGAAAACCGGCAGTGATTTACCGCTGAACATCATCTGTCCACTCTGACGCTGTCAGCCACTGACGACCAGATCCATCTGATACCCACTTAACACACACATACACACACATGCATATGCTTACATGCATAAGCACACCACACTTCTTCTTCCAGTTCTTTTCTCTTTCTCTCTCTTTTTCCCACACACACACACACATACACACACACATGCACATACGTGCACATTTTCTAACACATATACAGACATAACAGCATACATATGTTCACATGCTTGATCACATCTAAATGACACACTTTGAATGTGACAGGTGGTGCCACTGGTGGTACAAATCCAGAAATCACAACAGACAGTCAATGGCGTGAGTGACAAAAAGCATACATAACATTCAAGCAGGTATATTATTTTTACTGGAATACTGTTACTATGAAAACATGTACACCAGCAGTGTTCATAAAGGTGAATAAACGTTCTCCTGAAAAACCAGGGACATTCCTATTTCCAGGGTTTTTACTTCTACTTTACCAGGGACAGATTGATGTTCCAGGGTTTTAAATTATACTTTACCAGGGACAGATCAGAACAGGTCCCTAGAAATGACCACTCTACATTTTTTTGAGATTGTCCTATAATTTGCAGAAGGGAAAAGGGAAAAGGACTTTTGTGTAGTTAAGTTAAAGATAGCATGCTTATGGCAGTTCTTTTTTTTTTATAATTAATTAGGAAGAAATGCAGATAGCACATGGAGTCAGATGACAGTGTCTATGCAGATGTGGGAGAGGGAGCAAAATCCAGTTAGAGTGTTACATCAAACATGTCAGAGGTTCGGGAAAACTGTTCAGGGCTCTCCAATGAAACTGACAAACGCTTGTTTCTCATGTTTGCCAGATATGGTTCCAGAAACTCATTGTTCCATAGCTGTTCATGGTGAGACAGTGACAGAGCCCCAAGGAGCTGGCCAAGGATGACATCGGCCAAGGACAAAGCGCCTGCTGAGAGGATGACTGGCTCTACAGGATAGGTGTGTTTGTCATGACAGCAAGAATGATTAATTCACTGGCTAAAGGCAAGAAACATAACTGATATATTAATAAATTGTATGCCCAATGTATTAGGAAAGAGACACTAAGAATTCCTCTATATATGGAAAGAGAGGAAGAGTGGTGGGGATGGGGGAAGAGACTATATGCACTAAAATAGAGAAACGTTGTGAAAGATGTGTGGTGTACTCCTTGTGCATTGAAGTAATGAAATTTGTGACAATGAAATTCCGCTCCCTCTGCTTATGGCCTTTGTTGCCACTGTATGTGTGTGAAAAAAAGCCTTTCCTCTACCAAGTCTCATTTTCTAAAGCTGCTGATGGATTCCCATTTCATGGTTTCCTTTGGAAAGTTTTACAAACACCATTACCTCAATTCCAGACCGAATGCTGGAGATGGGAATTGACGGGAATTGATTCACTTATGTTTCAAATGTCCTCTGAAAATGTTTGTTGCTGTGTGTGTGTGTGTGTGTGTTCTTATTGCTGTCAGATGTGTGTTCTCAGTCCTCAGCTGAACATTTCTGTTCAGAAGAACAGAATATAATTGCTTCTTCAAACACTATTAAACACACATAACAATTAAGACAGACAAGTGTTATAGCATATTTAAATGAAACAAAGGTCTGAGACAGGGCTGAATGTTTCAATTAGCACATAAAACTTTCTGTTCTGATGTATCATTTTTCCCTTGTATCTTCAAGGGAAGACACATCACGTTGTCAGTGAGATGACTTACTGTAAATATGTGTTAATTGACTGAACAAATATTCGTCTTGTGTAAACTGTCACAACACAAGGCTTCCCCCGCACATCTTACTGAAATCCCACCTAATTGCCTCATTGCAAGTTTCTATGGAGTGATGTGGTATCATTGCACTTTAACAGTTATTTAATTGGTGTGAAAATCTCAAAGTACCAATAAAGAACATGTGATGTACATGCTGATACAAACATCTTTCTAAAATGTGTTTTATATTTCTATGCCTTAATGTGTACATGATGTGGTACCACAGCATTACATGGAAATACAGGTTCAAAGGAGAGTTTGGCAGCCTTTCATTTAATATGGCACACTGTATGTTCAAATATATACATGTATATATGTATATGCATGTATATGTATGCATTTATATATACTGCATATTGCATGTCTTGTAGGCATTAGGTATTGTATTCGAGAACAAAGTGATATAGGCTATGAATGTATGACTATTCATTCCTAATGTTAGAAATGGATGCTATTCTCACCCCCATTTTATCTCTACCTTTTAGCCGACCATACTGGTGTCATCTGTCTTCTTTAAGGACCCAAAAATATCATAGACTGTCCAAAAGTCTCTCCTTTGTCTCCTTATGACTTCATCTAAATACTTTCTGCTCCTAGTGGCCCTGTCAAACTTTTAAAAAGTGGACCAAAGTGATTTTAAATAGCAGGGTGCATGACTAATGACAGAAACATGTTAAAATCATTGCAGCAAAGTCCTTGGAAGACAAATGAATTTTCAGCAGAATAATTAACTTAATTAACAAATTTGCATGCATATTCATCAAGCCATTGAAGTCTCTCCAGCTTGGCTTGATGAACACTGGTGTAATAACCATCTCATTTACATGCTGCTATCTACTGCCATTCCTAGCTGAAGATGAAAAATAATAATAATAAAGTGAGAGAAAAAAAAGATCTCTCACACATATACAGTGTCACACTTCGGTCTAGTGTGCTCTCTAGACCAGCTCCTACCGGCCTTGTGGGCTCTGTGACTGGTCTTATGTATGTGTGTATAGCTGCTCTGGTGTTTTTTGCATGGCAAATGCTTGTGAACAGCAGTGCAAGCCTCGGAGGAGCACCAGCCACCCCGCCTCCTCTTGTCGCTAGCCGAGGCTGCACAGCCTGGTCCTCTGCTGAGTCTCAGTGCCTCTTGCCCCTGCCCCCTTCCCGCCACTCTCTGGGGTATAAGTTGGCAGCGGTCCCTGGCTTGTGTCATTGGGTTGTGCAAGGAGGGGCAGAAGGGGGGGCAGTGGGTTGAGGGTAAGGGAAGTGTGTCTTTGTGTGTGCGTGTATGTGTGTGTTTGTGTGTGTGTGTCTGTGTGATTATGTGTTGGGGGTTGTGGGCATGCGGTATGCTGAGATTGTCGCACCCTTCTCCATCTTTGCGGGGCAGTCTTTAAAAGCAGCAAGGTGTAACGCGCCAGACTGGCAGCCTGGCACACAATGCCTGAGGACAGCAGCTCTCCTGGCAATCAAACCCTATCTAACCATACCCTCACTTTCCTTTCAGCACACACGCACAAACACACACAGACACCCAATATGCACCTAATATACTTATCAATGCACATTTGTGCATGTGCATTTTGTGTATGGAGTGTGTGTGTCTGTGTCTGTGTCTTTATTGGGTGTGTGTCTGTGTACATGGCTGCAATTCTGCATTGGCATTTTTTCCTGTAGCATTGGTTTCAACTGTCCAAGTTGCCATGTGCACAAAATGAATGCTCCCTTTCAGATGCCAAAAAAAAAAAGAAGTGATATGGACATGTGTTGACTACACATTTTTGTTATCTTCTGAAACTATCATTGTGCAAAATGATTTTTGCCTCTGGGCTGAATGGCATTCTGTTTATACTTCTCCCCAAAGGCTTCACACTTCTGTGTCTCCCCAAAGTGATGATATTGTTTCTCTGCACATATGGAACAATTAAGGTAGCCGGCGACAGTCTGCAAACATTCACAGCGCTCCATTAGGGTTATTTTGCAATCTAGGCTTTAGCCACAGGCTTAACCTGCCTTTGTATTGATGGCACACATATTTAAAGATGATTTGAGTCTGAATTTAACATATGTTCCACACACTCTGGCAGCAAGGAGTCGGAAGACGGCGCGGAGCATCTCCCCATAGATTAGACGGCAACCTTGGAGAGGGAGCGGAGGCAGACACCAGCCTGTGAGACGGGAGAAGTCTGGAGCTTCTGGACAAAGGAAATGTGCATATAAGCAGAGAATGTAGCAAAATCTGAAGCGACTTTTGGTGTTTATCAAAATTATTTGTCTTTCTCTAGCCGTGGTCCCTCATTAAAATTTACACATTTAATTATCTCCTCAGGGTATTGTGCATGTGACAAGGCCTGGAATGTATTGATAGGCATTTGATAAGGGAGGATTGCAATATGGAAATATATTTATGACTCTGTTGTAAGCCTCATTATCTGCCATCAGTCTTTGTTGTACAGTGCTTTATAGAAGCATATACAGTACTTTGTAGACAATAATGTCTATAGTCAGTAAGTGTCTGTTCTCCTCCTAATGATAATTTATACAAAGCCCTGCAAAACAATCTGACTGTCTTCAGTATAATTCTGCATGAGTATCCAAGATCAGAGTATATGCAAGATCCAAAATTCAGTATTTACAATAATGCAATAAAAAATGTTTGATGTTTTCTTTTTGTTTTATATTTCAGGAATGGACATGAAACATACAGTAAATAGTAAACTAACTGAATTGGTGCATTCCATAGAGTTTCCTCTCAGCATGTTGTATCCACAGGTATGTTTATACCTTCTCATCAGTTTTCCATGGCAGTGTGAAAAATGAACATAACACACTTAGCATGTTTGCATAGGAAATTAGCGGGGCTGTTGTTTATGTAAGTGTGTCTTTGGATGAAGGACATTAGCAAACTTCATCCCTATGTTGACTGCACAGCTGCTGCTTCACATATCTCTGTGTTTGTTGTCATCACAAAAACCTGGGTTTGAAACGCAAAGCCTGGGGCGAGTAATTGCCTACCAGTACGCCATGACTGTTACCAAGCCAGCCAAACGGTGTGGGGTGTATCCATATATTTGTGTGTGTGTGTGTGGGTTTTGTGTGTGCATGTGCGTATATTAATGGATACCCAGGAGCTACTGGGCGAAGACTAATCACTAACTTCTTTGGCTGCATAGCCCATGAACATGCATACAGAATCACACACACACACACACACATACAAAACATTCATATGCACAGCAGGAGGTTTACTTAAAGGGTTTTTCACTTAAAGGGATGTAAATAAAAGAATGGTACACTCATAGCAGTGGCAACCCCCTTCCCCCTCCCACATTTATATATATATGTGCAACTTGAAGTTATGTTCACATTTCTGGCTTGTGTGTGTGTGTGCTTTTGTTCTGATGTGGTTGCACCATGCCGTGTGTGTTTGAAGGCAGCAGAGACAGCAAAGTTCTGAAGAAAGTCCCCAAATTCACAGAGGAATTTGATTACCTCTATCCATTATCCGCACAGTGACTGATGGAGCCGCTAACCATCTGTCATTGGTTTTTCATTTGCATCATCAACACCTGCCCGCCTGTTTACTGCGCCGTTGCTTTTTTCACCCCTTCTCTCGCTTGCTCGCTCCCCCCACTCCCCACCGCCACCCCCTGCTTTAATAAAATCTAAAAATGTTTTGTTAAGATATGAATCCACCAGAGCTACCTCTTTTGTCTGCTTTCCCCCCTCACCATACTAACAAAATGGATGGCTTTGAAGGCATGGCATTGATTTAAACAGCAAGATCGCTTTGCATACATATCACACTGTGCATCTGTTCGAGATCTATAAATTGACGATGAGTGGATCTGCTGCATGTAGTGTTCACAGTGTACATAGTTGGGTATATATGTCAAATGATTCCCATCCAATGTTTCATGTTTGGCCAGAGTATAGTCTAGACCTAGAGTGCACTCAATGGTAATACACACGTTCACTCAGACTGGGCAGAAGGGTGGGGATGCATGAATGTCTCCCCCTGTCAAGGCTTTGTGTTCACACCACCAATTCCCCCCTATCCCAACACACACGCACACACACACACAAACACATATCTTCCCCAGGTGCCGTCTGGAGCCGTGGAGGCCGTCAGGAGTGCATCGCTGCCACCAGATGGTGATACATGGCCCTGCTGTGACACATTCCTGGATCTGGACCAAAGTCTCCACCCTGCCCCCCTAAACCCTCTTCCTCCTCAGTGCATCTCTGCTCTATGGAGAGAAAGGTATTGGCCGTCCTACCTAGTCTGCATTACAGACATGCTCTCTTTCTTTCTCATTTACCCTTCCTCTCTTCCTGCCTTCTCTATTTCTCTCCATCTCCCCCCCCTTTCTCTCTCTCACACACACCCCCACACATCCACACACACACACACAGTACATGCTGGCAAATTTTTGAATGTACATACATACTAACTGTGGCATGTGAACACATGCATGTCAACACCCAGAAGAGACACACTGGGTTAGTACTCCTCCTCCACAGTAGAGAGGGTGGTAGTGAGGCATGCCGACCAGTGGAATTCTGCGATGTGCTCCCTGCGGAGTGCAGAGGCTGGCTGGCATGGCATTCTGCCAAGCTGGGAGCTGGAGCAGGGCTGTTCTTCAGTGCCCTCCTAAGACAAGAGGTTCATAAAGGCCTGACAGATACACACACACAAACACATCATCAAATAAATCACATAGGCGTGTCTATCACCAGATCTATGAAACTTAAGACCTTTTTTCTTTTATGCTTTCAGTGTCCTGTAGCGCACTAAAGGGAAGCTCAAACTCAGTGTACTGTAAGTAACACACCCCCCCCCCCGGTCACACCTCCACCTGTATACACTGGTGATATCTTCATTCTCACTCTCTATGTCAGACATGACAAATCACCATAACTGTATTCTCCACCCACCCCATACATATGGTGTGGAAAATATAATGAATCTTTGAAATATAATATTTGAAAATATATAATGAAATATAATATTTAAGAATAATTAATTCAATTGTAGCCGTACAATTTTCACTCTGTCTTTCTCCTCCTCTCTCTTTCCTCTCCACTTCATTTTCTCTCATCACTTAGCCAACATCTATACATGGTTGCAATATAACTCACATTCTCTGAAATCTGATGGAGACTGTTCTTACTCATCTCCTCTCTGACTTTCCTTGCCATTACCACCCTGTCGTGAGTCATCACTGCCTTCTACAGCCTGACCCTGCACCTCTTGCCTCCTGGGTACCCAACCAACCCCACTGAACATGCCATCCTGCTGAGGATCTTCTTCCAACATTTGGTCCGGCGGCACTCCTGAATGGTCCTCAACCCACTCCACGGTCCATGCCACTGCCTCTCTGCTGAGGGTCACCCCTGCCTTCCACTTCTTGATCCTGCATCTCTGGCTTCCTGGGCGGGCTGCCTTCAGCTCCACAGACGACCCTGACATAATTGATACAGCCTCCCGCTGGCCCCTGGCTTGACTGCACCTAATGACATGGGACTATATCCTGGGATTATAATGGGACTCCTATATTACTTTATTTATACCACCTAATGGAATAATAGTGGACTAATCACCATCTGAGAGACTGAAAACCTGCCCTAAGCAGTTGGGCTAGCCCCTTGAGCCGTTGGAACTGCCCAAGGTTTCTTCCTTTGCCATAACAAGTAAAAACAAAAAAACGCTGATAGGGAGTTTTTCCTTGCCCCTGTTGCTTATTGGGCCTCTTTGTGTTAAGCGCTTTGAGACATGCCTTTTGTAAAAATGCGCTATATAATAAAATTGAATTGAATTGAATACACAGAAGTCCAGCTACGTGTTTTTCACTGGTGATCTAGATTAAGACAATTATTGCAGAAATGTTCAAGCTGATCACAGTTTTGCTTGAAACTTTGTTATATTTTGGCTCAGGTGGTAATTAGATTCAGGTAATCCCGTCACCCATGGAAGTACTGAAGCACCTTTACTTGATTACACATTTCTATATCTTCAATGATCTGAAAGGCAGAAATGTTCAGAAAAACTAATAGAAAAACTAGAGCTTTAAATCTCTTCAGACATTTTTCGGAATGGTGGCAGAAATTGTGCTTAGATAGCAAGTATTTTTTTTTGTAGCATGTTGAAATTTAGTGAAATTGGTGGGACTGCCTAGTGCCTCATGCTTGTTCCCAGAGCTCAAAAACTGTAAACAATTTTCTCATAAGTTGCTTGTATGTGTGCTAATAAGGCCCCTGAGACTTTGTTGATATTATTAATAGCCCAGAGGAGGTCACAAAGCATTTCTAATGTTGATCTCAATTCAATAAATTTCTTTTTTGATAAGATTATACCAACTTCCGAGATGATGAATCATTGTGAGTGGTTCATGGTCTGGTACTGCCTGTTTTTCTCTTTTTTTAACTTTCAGTCTGTTGTGGTTAAAGGAGTTCTGTTCATTGCCAAGAGACCAGTTGGTCCTTGTGTCTGTGCCACCTCTAGGCAAGCTCACTTTCTGTCACACACACACACACACACGCACACACACAAACACGCGCACACACACACACACACAAACACGCACATACACCATTCCCCCCATTTCACTGGTCTTTCTACATGTCTGACAAGCATTAAAATGTGGAAAGGGAATTGAGGGAGAGAGAGAGAGAGAGACATTTTGTTCATGTTCTCTAGCGGACATAAATAGATTTTTGGATCATACAATTACTGCCTAATGTTTACAGCTGGGACATGGAGGTCTCTTTCCTGGGATTTTTTTCTTTTTTTTTTACTCAACAAACAAACTAAATTTAATGTTTTGCTCAGAATTCCTCAACTAGAACTGTAAGCCAATTAATTTACCACTAGCTCCTTCAATCAGAATAAATAAAATATTTTTTTTCCAGTAGATACCAATCTTACAGTAAGTCTAATCACAATTCAAAACATATAACTAATGTTGAACATACAACTTTGATTATTTCCAAGAAATCTGGTACCATAAGCCAGTGTGCAAGGGCTTATTCTGAGAGGGGGCTTTTGGCACCGGTGCTTGATAAACGACCAGTCTGTTGGGGTTAAACACTTTGCATAGAATCACAGTGGGTGCAATGCCCACAATGGGCTCCAGGTCTTGATGACCCACAGGCCTAAGGTCCATTCTTTTCCGCTGTGCTGGTTGCTATCTCACCATGCTGCCATATCCGTACTAATCCTGATAACATGACGTTCTCAACAGCCATCCCTGGCTGGCGTGCTCTGTGAACCCATGCTCATGCATTTAGATATTTTAAGGGACTTGTGGTCATTAACATTTTCGTTATTTTTTTCCCCTCCTTGGCTCAGTGTTAACGGGAATACAAATGACTTTATTGTCCAACAGCCATCTTAATGGCTGCTAAATGTGCCTCTGATTAGCCCATGTCGAGCACAGACAAACTTCATGTAATTTGTCCAAATGGGAATAGTTCTTGCATTTTTAATATCTGGCTTTTTAATTCACATTAAATGGTCTCCTAGATGGATGAGGACAGTGATTATGGACATGGTGGTACTCTTTTTTTTACACCTTGCAGGACAAGGGATACTTGTTGGAAATGTTTCACCTTGCCGCTTCTAATAAGAGGGTATTTAGCCGAGGAACCATTTGTCCCCACCTAAAAATTAAGGCGCCAAATCCACCCCTGCTCATTAGATTGCACACACACACAAATGCACACACACAGACACACACAAAAAGACATACATAAGCATACACTCAGACAGACAGACACACACACACACACACACACAAAGACATAGATAACCATACCACACAAATATCACCACACACTCAGACACATAGCTACAGGTATTTAGTTGTTTCCTGATGACTCACATTAGATACCTTTTTAGTGCACTAAGAGTCCCCTGACTTTCCTTTTCCGTTTGGAAATGCTTCTCCCATTGCGTGCCCATGGCACAATGTGCCAAGTCCAGGAATGAGGAGGAGGAGGGGGTGGTGGTGCGGTGGGTATGGAGGGAGAGGGGTGTCTTGTGTGCTAGGATGGCTGCCAACCTGACAAAAATCTAATATGTAAACGAGCTGCTGGCTGCAAACATGGTGGCAACTTCTGTTTGGAGGATCACCTGCACCCAGATCTCGGAGGACACGCTTTTCAAAGGGGCTTAGCTCCTTAAACCTTCTAATTAAAATGAGAAATCCCGGTGCCACCATTCCCGCACAGCCCCACGCGGCCTCAAAAAAAGATTATTAGGAATTTAATGGGGAAAAGGCGCCATCCCACCCCATCTGTGACCCGGGATTTACGGAGGATGGTGGGAACACTGACAAGTAGAGAGGAGTACAGGCATGGAAGTGAGAAAAACAAGATAGATAGATAGATAGATAGATAGATGTAGAGGTTATTCAAGGTTCTAAGATGCATCTGCATATTGATGGATGGATAGATAGATATCTACATAGATATAAAAAGTGAGTATGACACATAATAAAAGGCACAATGACTGTGGAGTAAGACAAACAGCTGACTGACTACAGACAGATGAATATGTACATAAATAGACATATAGATGGATCAATCGATAGGTAGATGAATGGATCTGTTCCAGCAGACAAACGGGGGCAGAGGTGTGACAGGATGAAACGGTGTGTGAGAGAGGCCTGTGCCGTGCCGCCGCCCCCTGCAGATCAATCACCATCAGGAGAGCGGCACATTTTTCACGTCTAATTATGGCCACGTTATTATTAACTGCCTATTCATTTCAGACAGTGTCTCCCAGCCCCTCAGGTGTCTGTTACCCCAGGCAGCCCAGAAGAGCCTTTGTTAGCAGCCACGCACAACCAAGAGCTTTGCAGCATAGCTATGAGCCAGGGCCTTAAATTCCTCTATTGGAGGGAGCTATGGATCTGCTCTCAATGCACAGAATGACCTTAAATGAGAAATCTGTAGCTAATCAATAGCGCTGCTGGTTAATTTCACTGAATGCTGTCTGTAAGAAAAACGAGCAGGAAAATTTAACACAGTAATTGGGCCAAGAGAACATGAACTGAACGGGGTGTAAGAAAATAAAACTGAAGGTGTGTTTGTGTGCCCTAGCTAGTTATTCACCAGTTGGTCTATTATGTGTCCTTGCTGAAATGTAATTATACTATACTAAACAGATTACAGACCAACTCATGGCAGAAAACAGAAAACAATTGCTTATCCAAAAACAACAAAATTCCCCTTGGGGATCAATAAAGTATCTATCTATCTATCTATCTAAAAAAAAAAAAAAAACAGTTTAAATTTGCAGTTAAAAGTGTAGCCACACGCACACACACACATTTAATACTTTTATTTGGATCTATTCATGGGAAAATTTTACAAATTCAAATATTGGTGGACTCTCATAGGATTAGTTAGGACAGATCAAACACAACGTATGTGTACTATGTTGCACTACACCGATGGCTCAGAGTAGACTAGACTATATGTAGACATGATTTGACATGAAGGTGGACATGAGGGCAGATATATGAAAGTTTAAAACTTAAAGGTTGTTCTAAATTCTAAAGTTGATGTCCTTGTCAGTGTTGTACCAGTAGGCCTGATTCAGATTCCCTTGTGTTATCTGTTTATAGCTTGTATGTATGATAGGTCTATATAATAAGACAGTGATATCATGCAAGTTATAGATGGCATTACAGATTGATTTAAGCAATGCACATTTATTATATTGGAGCCGTTAAGAGGTAACTCTCAAGCGCACTCTTCGTCTGCCAGTGGACTCTGTCACGCTCACATCCTGTTGGAATTTTTACTGCCACGAGGGCTTAAAGGTGCTCTAAGCGATGTGACACGTTTTTAGGACTAAAACATGTGTTGTTACATACAGCAAACATCTCCTCATAATCTGCTAGCTGCCTGTCCCCTGAACACACTGTAAAAAAATGCGGTCTCTGTAGACAGCCCTGGCTCCACAAACGGCAACAAAATACAGTGGGCAAACCTAGCATAACAAACGAAAACGAAACATAACAGTGTTCCAGCCAATAAACGACAAGGTTCATGAGTCTTTCGGGAGGCATGGGAGGGAGGGGGAGGAGTGAGCTATAACTTACAACGCTTGAACCCTCTCTGGAGCTATCCTCCGTTTTGTTTGACAATACTTCGAACGTCAACAAGAAGTGACGTGAAACAGCATCGCTTAGAGCGCCTTTAAATAGCAGGTGAATTGGGAAGCTGTTTGTCCACATCCAGAAAATTGTACCAATGAATATAAGTGGAATAGGCTACAGTAAACTGCGTCAGGTCCAGTTAGATAAAAAGTCCTGGACACGTGAATCAGTCATTTCCGTAGGCATATATGGATGACTGCTTTAAAGAATGTATAAAATATTTGAACAATAACAAGGGTTAAGGATGGAAAGGTTCTTAATTGTGTTCACACTTAAATCTTTCTACATATTCGTGGCTCAGTCTTTTTTGGCAGGGTTCTCTCTGAAAGCCTTTTATAAAGTCTGCATTCAGAATTACGAAGTTATTAAAAAGTAAGTATGAAAACTTTGCATCAAAGCCGAGCGAGGAAAGTGGTAAGGTTATGTTGTCTAATCGCAATCCTACCAGTATTATGTCTGTAGAAAGTGGAACATATGTTGTGTTTCTGATGCGTCTGCAGCTCAGCGGCGGTCATAGAGTTGCCGTTTGTTGGCTTCCTGCGTAGAGGTTTTTGCACCTGTCAAAGTTATCAAGTGGCATTTGCTCTGGAGCATTATATGTGTATGGCATATAGTTCTTTAATTAGCCTTAGCTAGCCATACTTGAAACCATAATCAGACAGTGTAATTCAATTTGAGCTGTGATTATATTTTTCCGTGGTGTAGCCTATACTGTCTCAGATTACCGTATCGGGTACAGTAAATAATCTATATGTAGTCAAGATTGACACAAGATCTGATCTTAAAGGACTTAAAGGAATAGTTCGGTTTTTAACACATTGAGCCCCTTTCACAGGTTGTCTAAAATGAAATAAAGTGGTTGACACCAAAATCTTGATGATTGCTCCTGTCTCGGCTATTTGGGAAATATAGAATCGCCTCTGCCTGCCTTTAAAATGGCTAGCAATGGGCATGTGTTGTTTCTACCCTTAAAACCCTGGTTTTAAAAAAGTGCTACTCATGGAGTGATTAGTGGCATTTGCTGATGTTCCAACCCAAGTATCGTAGCAAAATACAGTTTCTGTCATGTTTTATTTGCCATTTTGTAAGTCCCATAGGGATCTATTTGCTCCTTCATATAAACAAAGTGCCAAATAAAACATGACGGAAGCTTTATTTCGCTACGATACATGTTTTGGAACATCATTGAGCACCACTAACCACTTGGTTAGTAGCACTTTTTTTAAAACCAGTGTTTTAAGGATAGAAACAACACATGCCCATTGCTAGCCATTTTGAAGGCAGGCAGAGGCGATTCTATATTTCCCAAATAGCCGACAGAAGCAATCGTCAAAATTTCGACCAATAATGTCAACCACATTATTGCATTTTAGACAACCTGTGAAAGGGGCTTAATGTGGTAGAAACCGAACTATCCCTTTAAACGATCCAGTGCTTTCCTATTAGCCAAACGACAGGCTCAACATGCTAACCTGTCAGCCGTTCGCCATTTGCATGCTCAGGGCCGTTTCTAGCCATTTGGGTGCCCTAAGCACAAATGCTGTATGGTGCCCCCCACACGCCCCCACTGGTAACTGGTCACTGGTAATTACAAACTATATTTTATATGTATAGATTTCCACAATGGCAAATGGCAATATAAAAACACTGTACATATATAAATGCGCAGGTAGGAAATCTACATTACTGGAAGATATAGGTTTCATATTAGTTTCACCAACAGATGTCGCCCTTGATCTATGAACCTGAAGACAGACGAGAACTATTTATGTGTTCAGACGTCAATGGCATAAATAAGCGATGCATCTTTATAGATATCCTCAAAATTAGATCATACAAAGTTGTCTAATCTGATAATACTTGACTGCATCGCTTACCTATCCCAAAGTTAAGGTTAATCAGAAATAGCATGACGTTAGCCAGCTAGCAACCTGAGGAGGAGGGAAATGCTATCTCACGATTGCTAACGTTATCTGAAAACCGTCGAGTGAGTGACCATGATGAGTTGCTTTTAGTAGTCCATTCTATATTCATATCCACAACGTAAACGAACTACCCAGCAGCAATAATTCGCAACATTTGTTAACACAATATGAACACTAAGGAGCAACAATAGCATGTATTGTAGCATGGCTACAATAATGAACTTTTTCTTTTATTTAAACATTGCCTTACCGACAAGCGACGCCTGAGTCATCACGCTTCTTTTATCTTTTCTTCGCTCCCGACTCTTGATGCCTTTTCGAGGCCATGTTCGAACGGGTGTTTACCAATACCAAATTGCGAATGAGGCATAATCGAACAGACCACTGGGGGGAGGGGGGCACCAGGAGGAGACTGGAGAGAGGGGCACAAAGTAGATTCACCCCTTTTCTCGAAAATTGGCTTATGTTGCTTTCGTATTGTTTAACCATATTAATGCATATTTATAGTATTAACATGGTTTACACATTTTTTTTTCACGTCCCTGATTTTTTTGGTGCCCTACGCAGTGTGCGTTATGTGCGTCTGCGGAGCTACGACACTGTGCATGCTGTCAAATGTCTCTTGATGACAATGCACATTCACCCAGGGATTATCGCGTGCTCGGTCTCTCCTTCCCAAAAGGGTTTGATCCACAGTCTGTTGCTGACTGGCACTACTCCAGAATTTGCGCCCATCTTGGCAGCATCACGCTAGACCCAGACACACCCAGTCCTGTTGAATTTAAAGGATAAAATAAAATGTTGATGATATTATTAATATTATTGCAACGTTTATATAGTTTTGTGCTGCGCACACAGTAGGCGTGCATGTTTAGGCTACTGACTGTTAACTTGTTATGGATTTTGCAAAGTTTACTAAACACCGATTGACATGGCGCAACAGTTTGATTTTGTTAAACTAGACAAAACGTATGGATTTATACATAGGCCTACCACTAAATGATAATGTATTGGCTACAAATAAAACTTGTGGGGATTAATTATGATTCCTTTGGGCCTAATATTTTTTAAATATAGGCCTACCCTTTTCAATCTCTAAAATCTGCGATGAGACCTTTCGACACTTCTTCATTAATTCAATTAACTTTTATTTTTTTCTATACAAAACAATTTCAGTACAGAGTACAGATCTGCACAAAACCAGTTTAGTGCACTTAGCAATTAATCTTACTTGAAGACACTTCATCATTTAGAGGGAAAAACACAATTTTTCACGAATCCACCATTGTTGACATCCATAACATTGCATAATCTAATCGTTGTTAATATAATTTAAGGCGAAGAATATCAAGACTGTAAGATGATAAGACACTGGTGTAAAAACTTCGTTTTAACTGAATACATGGTTTTACCTTTAAACAGGCTGAATGTATCTGCTGTGAAACATCTGCACATAATTCGAAAAGTCAAATTCAAACCAAGTAGCCTACAGTGTAAAGCAAGTTATTTGCACAAGCATTCAAGCAAATCACTTTGCTTGATTGCATTTCTCGATATTGATCATACTTTTCAACGAACTTTTCAACATTTAATTTATTAGGCAGTTCGATATGAATGTTTTTATATGTTCTTATGATTTGGGGGCAATAGGATTCTGAAAATTACACATCATGTTTCCAAGCCAGACCATTTATGTGAGTAGGCTACCAGGTTATTGATAATACGGACATTTAGACATTCGGAGGTGTTTTTATAATAATGCATTCATTTTATTCATTCGATCAGTTACATTTCAATCTGAGAAGACCCATAAACAGTCTCCAGAGAGCACGCATACATTGACATTGAACTTTGTTTTCCACAAATATCTTAAATAAAAAATAAATAAATAAGTTAATAAATAAATAAATAAATAAATAAGTTAATACATTGGCAAATAATTTTAGAAAATCCTATGTAAATATTCAGTACATAAATGGCAATGAGTCGTTACGTCATTTGACATGTAGGCTATTTGTAGTTTTGACACTTCACAACGTAAATTCAAATCAATAAGACAGTCTGAGCCAAGTAATCAATTCTATCCCAACAAACTTTTAAAAATCTTTTCCATTTGATTGTTCGGAACTGCAAGAGAAGTGTCTTAATTGCATAGCTTCTCTTGCCTTTATTGCTGCCTTATTTACTTGTGTAGCCTACATTTCCGAGGAAACATAAACTCGGATCACATTATGATTGCATTAGATTGCAAAACACATTATCGCAAGCCATTCGTTGTTCGTCGTTAAAGCACTGTACACGTTTTACACAAGTATTTTATATTTAGTATTTCTATGTAGAAATGACAAACAGTAGGTCCTTATACCATTTACACCACGTGGACCAATTTATTTGTTATATTTCAGTTTGCAAACAAAACCTGATTTGCTTATTTAAATACAAAGATTCCACGACAGACTGTTTGCACTGACAAAAATTGCCATTCAATTAAAATGAATTAATAATAAATCATCAGATGGCCAACAACCAAATCCCCATCTAAAAAGCAGAATGCATGTAAATAATACATGCGTGTTAAGTCTTTTATTTTCAGTAGGCTAATTAGCCGGCAAATAAGGGACGCTCACATTTGACTTTCTCTCATTAATTATGAAACGTCGTGTTTAATTCATCTTGCACGGGATAAAACTGGCCGCGGAGATGAATGTCATAGGGGAAATGGATGTCAGAGTTGCCTCTTGACAACGTATTCTGGCCGGACGTGCCACGGGCTGGCACCGAGCAGTAACGCATTCCGTAGTGGCAGCTCTTACCATAATCACTGGGGTCTTCCTGCTTAAGGGAGAAAATCCCATTAAAGTTAATAGGGGGGCTCAGTGGACCATCGAATTGGGGACTGGCACATTCTGGGGAGGTGCTCTCATAGAACGATTCATAAGCACTGCAATAACTGTAGGGCCGAAAAGGTTTCACGCTGTCCACAGTGCTGCTGCCGTGCCCGGAGGCCGCAACGACATCCGGACTGTGGTAAGGTGGATACATGGAGTCATAAGGGGACCTTCCAGAAAAGGACGCTTCCCCGTTGTGATCAGTAATGAAATTTCTAGCGTTCAGCTGGAGACAGCCCGCTACTAGATTCGTGGTTGGCTGTGACAGACCTTTGCACAGTGCCTGAACAAAGGTCAACAGGTCAGGTCGCTTACCAGTACTTAGAATCTCAGACAAAGCCCAGATGTAGTTTTTGGCAAGACGCAACGTTTCTATTTTGGAGAGTTTTTGTGTTTTTGAGTAGCAGGGCACTACTTTCCGCAGGCTGTCTAGAGCATTGTTTAGGCCATGCATCCTATTCCGCTCTCTTGCGTTGGCCTCCATGCGGCGAAGTTTAACCCTGTCAAAACGCGCTTTGGTCATCTTCTTTTTCCGCGGCCCGCGTCTCCTTGGTAAGCCATTCTCATCATGACCATCATCGCGTTCATCGTCATCCCTCTCCGACTCTTCGTCCTCTAGCCCTCTTATGTCGGTTTGAGAAATGCTGTCCTCTTTTCTGAAGTGATCTGGTTTGCTGACCTTCATATTACCATCGCAGTCCCGAGGAAAGTTTGCTACGAACTGAGACTCCATCATCACGGGCTCTTCAAATGGTGAAGTCAACATCGTCCTTGATAAGGGCAACGAGAAGGCAATATAAGAGCGAATCGAAATTTGAAGCTGTTTATTGTATAAACCACTTAGTAAGAAAAAATCCGTTCAATTCTCATAGTAGGTTCCTGATACATTTATCGGCCATCTAAAAATGTAAAAATCAACTTTCAGATTTTTTTTTATTTTAATATTGAAATGCCACATAACGTGACTGCAACCTAATCTACCGTTCTAACATCTATGTTGTATTAACATCCAGAATCACAATTGCAGGAAATGTGAACATACTACTAATTGAACAAATAATACCTATAACAAGTGCCTATAACAAAACACCTCAGCCATCTTACCTGTGCCTTGGTTAATTAAAAGCATTCATTGTCTTAATTGTCCTTTAAAGTTTATCTCCTTTATCTCCAGACTAGTCTCCTGCACCAAGCGCAGTTCTCCAAGACTCGCAGTGTTTTCCGTAGCTTGCTTTCCCTCTTGGAGAAATGACACTGATGCCAACTGCCAAAGCTGGTACCCATGCCATCTGGTGCTTACGTCACGTGACAGTGTTTGTCACGTGGTCTGGTCTCAGGGGACATTTATTCCTCCCTGATCATCTGGCATGCCTCTAGCTGGGCACCACAGTGATGGCACCATACACCCCCATTCACACACACACACACACACACAGTATTTATACCAGTTTTAAAAACAGGGACTTTTTCACCGAAGCACTGTAGGTATGCATCATTTAATTGTCAAATTAAGTCCTTACACTGTCAACCAACATTGTGTATGGCAAAAGACTACATATAATTGTAAATTTAGGCATGGGTCCTACTATGTCCCACAAATAATGTTTACATTATAGTCAATCAGTAATAAGAATAAGGTTTTTGCAATGTTTTCTAAATGCCCAAATGAATTTTAACAGATGTCTAGCATATGCCATGAATGTGCATAACTTCTATGTATCAGAATCTGAACCAACAAACCATTGGTCTACCTCCTTACTACTCCTTACTACTGTGGCAGTAACCAGAAAAAGATGCTTTCCCGGCCTGTTCCTGGATCAGGTGTACAGTGCCTGTCACAGTCAAGAACAGCCCTGAGAATGACAGCCCGTCTCCACATGATTGATGGATCTTATGTTCCAGGGGAGCCTCATCAAGGGCGTCGGGCAATCGGCTGAGCTGGCACTAACACTCATTGTCTCGGCCACCTCTACACATGACCTTTGGTTCAAGGTCAGTTAAATCAGATGATTAGGCAAAGACAGCTCTGTGGGCCTGGGGTAATTATGCCTGCGGACCACAACACTTATTCCTCACTGCGCGTACAGACAGCCAGTCCCCGACGTGTCACTGAGGGGCTTTTTGACCAGCTCTTCAGTGCACTGCCCTAGGCAATTAAATGACAATCAAAATCAAAATTGAGCCATCAAGTCAAGAATGTAGATCTCCACTGTGGTTCCAATTTCCCAGCAAAATGCACCCTGTGCACAATTAGCCTGGTATCTGTTATTTTTCTCTCTTGCACAGTCCAACCAATCTGGCGCTTCTGTAAGACTTCCATGATATAGCACAGTGCCATAATGAACAGCCATCCTGTTATTTTTCTCCTTGGTTCAGGGTTGTTGTTTTCCCTTCTTTTCTCTCCTCTGCTTTCCCCATCCCTCCCTCCCTCTTGCTTTTGGTGTGTAAAGCATTTTCTCTCTCTTCTGTCAGTGGCCCAGTGGCCCGGGTGACTGGTGCATCTGGCAGCTCTGTGTTTCAGTAATTGGAATGAGCTCTGACTCCGTCCATGCTGAGACGCAACATCCGCGCATTCCATTATCCCTGAAAGCTCCCGCTGTCACCACGAGAGCTGCGGTCACCGCCGCCCTAGCTGCTACAGTAGGAGGGCCGCCACCATTTATTATTTCACCCAGAGCCACGCGCGGCCCAAAACCACCCCCTGAGGTGCCAACCCCACACACAGGATTATGAAGGACAGCCAATAATGTAAGATGGCATAATGCGACGCATCATGTGCTGTTCAAGAGGGTAGGCCATGATTACCATTTAACCTTGTTTAGTTGACTCTGCAACAGTGAGATTGTAAAACTTACTGAGCAGTCCAGACAGCCACATTAAATCAAATTACATAGCACTTTTGTTGCAGTCAAAGGGCTGTTGTAGACTAGCTGGCTGCATAGTGTGACAAGAAGTAATGTAGTAATAGTGCAAAGGTTATTATATGCAGACATGAATAGACTGTAGGCCCATGAGAGTTAACACACACAATGACTGCATGCACTGTGCTGGTTACTCAGTGACAATTCATTAAATTCACGCTCGATTGGCATATATACTTACATGAGGATGTTTATGGGACCATGTAGACAAGAGCATGCACACAGATATAAACACACACACACACTGTAACATAAATCCCTACCTTCCCCTCCCCCCTCAGAGACCTCAGCTGGTGACGAGCTTTCTGGTCCAGTACACACACCAACATCTGATGAGTCAAACTTCCCATTTCAGACTAATCACTTGACTGCACTAATTGCAAATGCAAATATGCAAATTTATATTAATTAATTACTCTGTTAATTAGTTCTCTGGTCTTTTTGGGCAACAAATCATTGTGCAGGAGGATGGAGAGAGAGAAGGCCTGTCCCATTGCACATAAAAAATTTAGTATACACACTCAAAAATAGACCCTTGCGTTTCTTTCTGTTCCCTCGCAAAAATAAGCCAGACACAATAAAAACCTTCCTTCTGAAGAAATCGGTTGCCCAAAACTAGACACAACTAGGGGTAGTCCACTTTAAGGGACTGTGAGCAGCAAGGAAACAAAAGACGTCAAAGCAGGCCCCACTCTCACCCATGCAACAGACGCTGCAGAGTCTGCCAGTGATTTAATTAACACATTATCAACTTTTAAAGATGGGCTGATGCCTAATGCAAGCTGCAAATGAAGGCGCCGGCGTTCACACGTTGTGCAGCATGCACCCTCATTGAGATCCGCAGCACTGCTAAAGGCCTACTGAGAGATTCAGGCGACTACAAGGCTGTTGAAAAATGTAAAAAAAAGGGCCTGGATCTGGCTTTAGTTGTGTAAATTAATAAATGAATGAATTCTGACATTGGATTTCTGCTAAGGTTGCACTGTATGTAACAGAAGCGAACAGACATGCTATTTTAAAATAATTTTCTTTAGAAAGGTGATAATATATTTATCTGAACCAACAAATGCATGAATTTTAAGGAAATGCCTGCTCAATACCCTGAAAAAAACAGCTAAAAACATGAGAAGAATAAACAGAAGTGTTGACATGCAAAGGAACCCAGGTGTGAGACCGCTAGAGCGTTAATGCTATGACAATATGGAGAGATGAATAATTCGCATGTTTTTAAAAATGTATAATGTCAATTTATGACTGGTGGGTGAGGAATATCTGCAATGAGAACTGTTACTTGATCACACAATTGATATGCCAATGGATTCTCCCAGTCTTTCCAACCCCCTCTCTCCAGACTGATCACATTTTGTATTCTTTTTTTTGTTTCTTTCTTTCTTTCATATTTTCAACGTTTAGTCGGATGGCGAAGGGAATTTTGTCTTACAACAATTCTCAGTTGGTCCTCCTATCGGTTCACCTTTTAGTAGCAGTTTGCATTCTCATCCACAAATGCCCTCAAAATTTCTTTAACTCTGCAGCATCACTTTTTTCCCTTTTTCTCTCATTTTTATGGTGATCAGATTTGCAAATTAGCAGAGTTGTATTTTTTGTTTTCATGGGGTGTTTGTCAGTTGAGCTTCAGAAATGCTGCCTTTTTTAAATTGCTGTACCACACTCTGCCAGTGCCTCCAACCTGGGGCCGAGAAGGGATGTGGAGAGGGACTCAGAGTGCTAGGAATGTTGATTGGAGGGTTGTTAATGAGAGCTGTGCCAGGCATACCAACTGGGAATGTTGCTTTTGTGTGTGTGTGTGTGTGTGTGTGTGTTTCCCTTTTGCAAGCCCTTTGGCTGTGGGCTCACCTGTGCTCTTTTAGGAGGAGTCTTTCTACTGAGGAGGACCCATATCATCAGGTAATGCTCTGTGCTCTAAGGGTCTCTGTGGGCAAAGGAGTATGGTGTGTTTGTTCTCTCTCTCTCTCTCTCTCTCTCTCTGTGTGCCTGTGTGAGAGAGACAGAAAGGATGAAGGTGAAAGGATTCCATGCATTTTTGCATGCACTAATGTGTGTGTGTGTATGTGTGTGTTTGTGTGTGTGTGTTGCATGAATGTGATTTAGTCTATTTTGTATTTATTGTCTTCAGGCACAGTGTGTGTGTCTGAGTGTCTGTGTCTTTGTGTGTGTGTGTGTGTGTGTGTGTATGTGTGTGTGTGAACAGATCTGGCAAACACAACCACCCCTCCTGGTCCTTGTGGCATTGGTTGAGCCAGAACTCTTCCCTGCCCTCCATTCTCAGTCAGAATTTGGGAACCCTGCCCTCTTTGCTAGTTGGTGTTTTTCCTAAACGTTCTGGCATCAGACTTCAGTTTGGCTCAGGAACCTGGAAGGTTCTCTGGGCTATTTTGCCATTCATTAGACCAAGAGAGTTTAGTTATGGCAATCCACATGATAATGTAAACCTAATGTTAAACAGTTAGCCCTACTCAAGAGGATGTACTCCATAATATGGAGCGATAGTGATAGTCCTGTAATTATGTCTAATGGCGATGCATTATTTAAAGATGATCAAGATTTATATACATTCACAAAGAATCCCAATTCTTTACCAGGCTTCTCTATGCACTGTTTCATTTCATTCCAACTCTGGGACACTGGTTTAACAATGCAATAAATAACATAATGGCATTGTTGCCTGTATTGTATATTTATGTGTGACACACTGCCTCAGATCAGTTCAGCAGTGCAGAATTACTATATAACCATTTTCTTTTAACATACTATAGTGGCTTATCCAGCTATAGAAGTATTTAGGCAATCAATTTTCCACCTGTAGAGTTCCCCTACAGTCACCGTTTTTTAAAAAACAACTCACTGTTGTAAATCTGATTCAATATCATTCATCACAGTGGTGTCTTATTAAGAACAAGAATGGAGCAAACCATAGAAGGAGCCAAGAAAGTCTTTATTTACCTTGCTATTTAACCACCAATCGCTATATATATGTTATCACCGGACTGCTTATTTTTTCTGCATATACAAGGCAGTAGTACAAGGAAGTAATTTCCAGAAAGCTACTTGTATAGGTGGTTTTATATTTTTATGTATTTTTACAGGTTTTGGAACCATTTTTCTTTTCAGTTCTCTTTTGTCAAACAAAATGTGAGATAATTAAGAACTGCACTGATTTTGACTACAGATTAAACATAGGATGTATGACCACCAAATTGGGACAGAATAGGTATGCAAAATGTGGGGCAAATTCTCAGCTCAGGTTAACAATAACATGCCCTCAACATTACTATACCCTTTCAGTCACATTACTATGACTATCCTTTTTTGTGCACAAGGCCCCAGCTGTTACCCACAATGCCGCTCCATCATGTGCCATCAATAGCTTCTCCAAGCTTATCTAATTGTAAAAACTGGAATGGCACCCCATCGCACTGGGAGCCACCACAACAAATATTGCTTCTGAAGTGATCCCTCTTTCCCTTCTTCTTAAGTCCTCTTGTTTTTCATGAGGCATTTGATGCCCTCACAGAACTGCAGGGGACCTGGGGGCTATAGGCGGAGTGACTGTGTGTATGTGTGCACCTGTGTGCTGTCATTATTATCATCTTCCTTGCTCTCAACCTCTGACGACCGGGCAGAGTTATGTTGACGGCTTCCTCCACGCTGTCTGTGTGGAAGTGTCATGCGGAGCCAGCGGCGCTAATAGAAGTATTGTCGTCTAATAGACGAAGCTAATGACCCGAGCGAAAATGAAGGAGCTATGAGTGAGAGCGAGAGAGGAGAGGAGAGGAGAGAGGGCTTCAACATGCAAATCACACAGCTTGCTGCAAGGCTCTAATCACTGCCGAGATACTTACTGTGGGTGAATGCGGGTGTGCTCACGCACACATACACACACTTATGTTCAGGTTCAATGTTAATCACTCTCATAGTCTTTACTCATGTCATGGCCACAGAGTTGAGAGGGTGGTCTTGTGGAGGCTGGGTGAAAAAAGTCTTGTTACTTGAACACAAGAAATTCTCTCACGGGCGCACACACACACACACAGTCATTGTTTTACCGATCCAGTGTTCCAATCTCCCCTGACCTGACCATCTGCTTGTAGTAATGACTTTCTTTATGCAACTAATGTAACCTCTGCTGTTAGAGAGAGGTGAGAGACTTGTGCTGTTGGAGCATGTAGCTGGATGGTGAACCCACAGGAATAAGGACTAAATATCCTCAGTTTTTGCAGGCAGCTGTCCTCACTTAGGACATAATTTCATATCCCCCCTAATTTATTCTCTCTCTCTTTCTGTCTCTCTCTCTCTCACACACATACACTCTCTCTCTCTCTCTGAGCACAAATCAATTGGAAACAAGGTGTTGGCATGCCATTCCCTTTTATCCCTACTGTTCTGTCCATCCATAGAGTGGCATGGATGAACTGGGGGCCCTGTGACATTGACTGCCATTTTACTTGCGACAACTATTTCATAAACTGCTTTACTTTTTTGACAGAAAAGAATTGTAGTTTCTTTTTTATTGTTACTAACTAATTGGAGGACTTATGGACTATACACCATCATGTCAAAAATAAAGCTTGTCACAAGCAGTTATGTAAGACTCTCATCGCCTGTTGCAGGTTTGTCATGGCCTGTATTAGCTCAACGATCTCCTCTTCACAGCCGATCTGATAGCCCCATCTGGTCCTCCTGGTTGGGTCCTGCATTAGTCATGGTCTGGGCCCTGTGGCCACCCGGTAGTGCTCGCTGGGGTCTGTATGGCCCTCCCACAGACAGCCTGTCGGTGTGTGCCCGTCGTCTGTGTCGGTGCCAGCGTGAGTAACGTCATGTTCAAGATGACAGGGAGGGAGCATGCTGTGTTAACTATAGGCCTCCAACACCAACACCACCCCACCTCCACCCATACCCATGCCTGTTAAACTGTGTGTTCAAATGGGCTAAGTTGCAAAGCATGTATGTAGCCTGGATGTTTTTTTCAGATGTGTTCCGTAAAGAACTAATATTTGAATGCAGAGAATAACATGTAATTGTAGATTGGGAGGTTTAATGAAATGTCCTTGCCATGGTAACAACCCATTTTCCAGTTTCATACCTGACTCTGAGCCTTTCTCCTTAAAATGTTTATCTAAGTAACTGCAATGAATAATGTTGGCAAAAACCTTCATTAAAGTGTTATCATATAAACGAAAAACTCTCACCCTGTGAAAAATTATGAACACACATTAGTATAACTTTTTAAAATATAAAAAATGATATAAATATATACGTGAGAAGAAATAACTGACCATTTAAACTCTTCCCTTTTCTGTAGGCTACTCAATTTTATAATCTAATGAATGCATTTAATAAATCACTGCAAAAATGTGATTGACAAGACCTAGAACCTGAGTCCTTCTCTGCTACAGCCTACTGAAAAGACGTAGGCCTATTATCCCTGATAAACATCATATGTACTAATCACACAATAGCATATGTTGCCCTTTTCAATGTATATTATTAATATATTACTATATTAAATATTTTGTATATTAATTTCTTATTAATTGTTTCAACGCTCTATTCTCGGTACAAGTGGATGTGCGTGTGAGTAGGCCTATGCCTAACACACATTTTCATGGAGACCAAAAAGTGTGGAAGCCAAACTAATCGCAACAGATGTTGAGTGATTAAATTAGCAATCGCAGGCTGCTCACATACTCATGTCACGGGGAGAATACGTATAGGCTACCATTGTGAACAAATTCTGTCATTTTGCCTAATGATACTGATTCAATTTTGCTCACATAAGGTGTTACATTAGGCAACATGTCTACGTTCATGTTTGTGTTTGGTAGATGGGGGTGACGAGAGTAGGCTACATGGGTTTATATGACACGTGTACATTTTTGACATGTTTAGTAAGACATTGGACATGACATGAGGTATAATATTGCCAACTAGTGCCTCCTTCTGGTAAAAATAAAGACATGACAAAAATGAGAGAACCGCTTAATAAGCCTATCTGAATTTCATTGGGTCAAATATCTGTCTATGGATTTGTTGTATGGCCTTTAAATTGCAATTTTGTTCCAGTAGAGGTAGAATATTTGTGGTAGGCTAAGTTTAGGCTATAAACCTTAGGTAAGGAACCAACTATATCAACCAACTCTCATTTCCAATTTGTTAATATGTTTTGTGGGATTTTTAGCCGTTAACTGAGCTTTTCTGGCGAGCCCGTGTTGACAAACCTGAAATTTTTCTTCCTCTTGTGTAAAAGACCTTTTAGCCGAGTTCAATTTCAGTAGGCTACTAAAACACAATGTAGGCTATTCCAGCTTTTCCCTTGTGTCACGGGCGTCACCCAGCGGTCAAAGTGTTAGACGTCTAGAGTTTTATTTTTAGGCTATTATTCGACTATTCTGAAGTCAAGAGTGTTTTATTGCCATGGAACATACTGTAGTGGGACGAAACAACGTTTCAAAATAGATGAAGTGGCAAACAGGCCAAGTGGTTTTACACTTAAGGCTATGCTATACTTTAGTGCTCAAAGTAGCCTACATAAATAAACGAGTTACACCAAGTGCAGACTTGTTAGTTTTATAGTTTTGTATTGTTTTAAATTGGACCACAAACACATTTTATTACACAAAACTGTCACATGTAGCCAATCCTGTTGCCAAAAAAACTACCACCTAACACCGGCTTTCTTCAGTCTATTCTATCTATGAAAGGGTACAGAGACACTTCCCTATTGAGACAGCGTGACAAGATAGTTATAGGCCTATCATATAGTAGCCTATCCTAGTTCCTTGTTTTTTTTTTTGTACAGAATGCCACCCCAACGACCAAAACTCACGGGCTCTTCTAGGAATTAGAGCACTCTACGACTATTTGCATGTTCAGCTGCATATCGACGCGAAAACAAATGAGAGTGTGTCGTTCCTTGTCTATAGACATGAGTGACAGGTAGGCAGTGCCATGTGAACGAAAGTTATATCTTCATGTATGTCATATAACAACATTCGTACGTTCTTTGAAGATGCGCATATACAGCGGTGTCCACAAGAATGAGATGTCAGTGAGGTGAGTAATTTTAACCTTTTCATTTGTAATAGAAGCTATACTCCCAAGCGACGGTTTTGCAGCCTGTAAGGTGCTATTTTTTCGACCTCAGGTTGACATAATTGTAGTGCGCATTTTGGAGGATTTACAACGCATGCTGTTTAGATGAAGAAAACTTGAGATTTTCATTTCACTTTATGAAACGAATTTCAAAGTATTCTTGTCAAAGCACGAATAGAAAAACCGATCTGTTAAACTTACGTTTGTGTGTCATGGGCGTAGGCTGATCAAACCTTATATTTACAGTAGCATCTTTCGTACTTCTTTCCATATAGCTATGACACTTATGTTTTCACACGAACAGCTATGACTGGGTCTCTATTTATATTTTAAACACATGGACACAGAAGCTGACTTACAGATACACAGCAAGACTGTACTGTATATCCTGCCTGTTTCGATGGAATCCCACGTATCCTAATATAGGCCTATCTATTCAACTATACTGCGCGTAAATGCACTCAGACAGGAAGCAGTGGAAAATGAGCGGTGCAGCGGCGGTGCAGGGACAGGGCATTTCTTTACCAAAGGCCTTCTGTATCTTTGCTTGTTTAAAAAATGCAGTTTTTATGCTGTTTCTTGGGCACTTGAGCAATTATTCCTCGGCATGTCAGCTTATGTGTGTTTTCGCAGGCCTTTCCCATTGTAGTCTCAGGTTGAAGTAGGCTAAGCAATGGCTGCTGACACGGCTGTGGAGAAGAGGACAAATCTGATTGCCTCTAGGGCAAGGTGGGAGACGGTAGACATACATGCAGACGAAACCCCATACACTGGTGGAACAGGTAAGGGTTTGGAAATGGTGGGTGCCATGTTTAGGGTAACCACAACACAAATTCTATAAAAAATACATTGCCTGAGGCTTGTTTCCGCCCATTTCTTTTTATATTTCTTTGTTTCATTTTAATTGTGCATCATTTGTGCTTGATGTGTTTTAATGCAGGTGTAGGTGTTGTGAATGGCCGTGGTAATGGATCACCTAACTTGGCAGTTTCTTCTTTCCTGTTTGGACTGTATTTTTCACTGTTATGACTTTCAGGGGTGGTCACTGGCTTTCAGTTGTCAAGCAGACTTTGGCTGATTGTCTGTCGTAGGACCTTTATGAAATTAAACAGGATCCCATTTTGTATATGAAAAGAGTTCCCCAAATGTGACCGCGGCAACTGGGGAGTAGAGGTCCTAAGAAAGGCTGCTTTACAATGTCTCTCTCGTATTTTGTCCAGGAGACTACAAGCAAGACAGCGTCCACCAGTGGCTTATTTCCATTAACAGGTTAGTATCAATCATTTTGTATAGACTCCATAGCTTACTCGACCAGATGTCCATATATGCACCAGCTTTTAGCAGCTCTTCAGTTGACCTAGCCATGACTGCTCTACTTAAACTGTAAACATTTTGAGACATAGATTTAACAACAGACTGAAATTGCTGTGTATAAATTGAGAGCTGTATTTTGACAAATTTCATAACTGCTTCTATTTTTTCATATTTTGCTAATGCTGGATATTCCTTCAGGGTTGATGCGAAGACTGAGCCAGTTCAGAAATCTGCAGGTAAGAAAGAGTCTTTAAGTTTGCTTAGCAGTGTCTTATACAATATATTAAAATATCTAAAGTTAGGTAAAAAATAGATAGGCTATGGTGGAGATTTACATACTCAGAATCTGACATACAGTATTGGTAAATTTGTGTCCATACGATCTGTTAGAGTATATGCTTATAACTTTAGTATGTGAAATGACAACAAAAAACATTAGAAAGCCCCGAAAGCAGCAGAGCAATGCTTGCAATGTTGCAGTTGGCTCCTGGCCATAGACAAATTTCTGTCAGCATTTTTCCCTGGCGAAGAGGTTGTGCAACTCAGTCACTCAGTCAAGGGCAGTAGGCATGGGCCATGCAAGTCCAATTGATTCAAACAAGATGCAAATCAGAGCCCGGGAAACCAAGGGAACGGCCTCTTGCAGCATAGCCCAAACACAATCAGCCAGTTTCCCACCACTAAACACCTGGACTAATGTCACCTCAGGGGGATTTAGAGCATCTACCAACAAGCCTCAAGCTCTTAAAATGTCCTGACATTATCAGGAAGGTGAGATGAAATTTGTTTTGAGAGAGACATTATTAGGAATGGTGGTTATACAGTAATAGCTGGAAGGGAAGAATTTGTGATTATCAGCCAATTCCTGAAATATTCTTTCTCTGCCCTGTTTAAACAGACATGTATATTTGTGAAGGATAATGGACGGCTCGAGACATTTCTGCTAATGGATGTGTGCGCTTTTCTGTGTGTGTGTCTGTGTTGCTTTTACCAACAGCGGAGTCCCTGCAGAGAAATGCGAGTGCTGAAGATGACTTAGTGCTGGGTGTGGAAGGTAAACACCTTTTCATTTGTTTGGGCAACACAGCTCGTCTCTCTAAAAAAAGCAAGATGTAATGTAAATAGTCTAATGAAACCAAACTCATGCTGCTAAACACAACACTTTTCTCACAGAAGCAGACTAGCTGCCTAGAGTCATAGCGATTTAATAGCTTGTTATATAATATTTAGGACTTTGCTGGTGATTTTGCCACTTTGTGAGCTATTCCGACTCCGGTTGATCCAGGGATGATGATGATACCACTTTGGATAGATGTGATGGGTGGCCGGGGGAGGGGGGCTGCCCTAAATCCTTCTTGCACTCTAAGTGGATGCCGGAGACTGTGATGGAACAGCTTGCTCCCTCTTGGCAAAGAACTCTCTGTTCCTTACACAAACACCGCCAGGGCTTGATGCTCTCCAGTCCCGATTGTCACCTGCTGTAGACGATGGTTGTGGTGGTGCTGGTGGTGCTGGTGGTGTGTGTGTGTGTATGTGTGTGTCTGTGTATGTGTGTGAGTATTTATTTGTATGTAAATACAGCACTGTGTGGCCTCGCAACTGGCCAGAAATACTTTTCCTTTTGCAGTGGCAGCCTTAAAAAGAAGAAACAGCCAAGCAGTGTGGAGGATAAGAGAAGGTGGTGAGCAGAAGAAACCGATCGCAGATCGGACACATAGGGGGAGAGAGGAGGATAAGGAGGAAGAATCAAGAGTATGGGGAATCCGAGGACCTGGTGTTACAATTGGAGAGCCATTCTAATGCTTCACAATGCTTGTCGGAACTAAGCTGTTCTCTCTCTCTGGAGGGATTAGCTGATGCCCTGGAGTTTTGTCATGTGAAGAAGAGGGAAGAGAGCAAAGCGACTACATCTCATTGGCTATAGTGGCAAAAAACGTCTTCTTGATGTGCAACTGGTTGTCTTGAGCAGGAGCATATTTGTGGGTCTGCGATCTACCGATCTCTCACATTCTAGAAAAATGATTTTTTTCTTTCTCACTGCAAATTTCCTGTTCGCCGGCATCATTCCTCTTTCTCTCTGACATCAAAGACTTTGTTCTTGTTACCATAGGACTGGTTTGGGAGCTACTATAGACAGGCCCTCAAAACTGAGGCTGTCAACCTTTGGCTTTTTTTGTGGGCAATATTGTGGTTAGGTGCTATTTTGGGCCATCTTTCTGTGTCATGGAAAGTTCTGAAATCTGACTAAGCTCATACATCTAAGCTTTCAACATCTTTAGTTATAATTTGGCTGAGAGCAATAGTAGCCCTGTTGGTTACATAATAAGAGTTTGGCGCACCCTGTCTGAAACTGCTCAAGAAAATGGATTAGACTTGCTTTAGCCCCAGGTGTCTGTTCGGATCAAACAAAAAATGATGTTTTTGGAGAGAGCCTGATGAATGTTTTGCTGAATGACCCCAGAGCCTTGTAAGGGGAGAGAGCACTTCTTGGACAAGATTGTGCTGAAAAAAAGACACAGGAAGGCACAGCGTAGCGCACTCCATCCCTGACAAAATGCCAAAGTAAGACGAATAGACATAACCTTACTCAGAATTTTAAAGGCCAGCCAAATGGAGGTTTTAAGGACAGCAGGCTTGCCTAATATAGCAACAGCATCATGCCGCTGTGGCTCTTCACAAACAGCCCTAGCAAGATAACGAATGGTCTTTAAGTTGTCACCATGTCTGTCTTGCCCGATCTTTTGGAATCCATGATAACATCTTGTTTACCACTCTTTTTCTTCCTCTGTCATCCTCTCTCCCTCACTTTTCCTTGTCCTGAACCTGTCTGCTCACTGTTTAATCTCTCCATCTTTGCACCAACTTTTGTTGTTGCAAATCTCTGCTTCATCCCTCCTCCCTCTCTTCCTCCCTCCTCCCTTCTCTCCGTCCCAATATTCTCTTTCTTTCTTTATCTCTTTCTCCTTCCTTCCGACTTGTCTCCTGCACCCCCCCTCTCTCTCTCTCTCTCTCTCTCTCTCTCTCTCTCTCTCTCTCTCTCGCTCTGTCTTTCTCTCTCTATCTCTTTTCCTCTCGTCTCCTACTCTCATAGCATCTATATATGGTAATCCAGGAGCCAGGACTGTCAAGGAGTTTTTGCGGTAAGAATGTTTTTCCTTAAGGTCGTTCTGCCTGTGTCTGTCAGCAGAGAGGCGTGTGCAGATAAATTGACTGTGCCTTTGAAAAGATCAGAACCACATGTCAAAATAAAGCCCTCTGTCAGACCCACAATCGATCATACTCTTGATCTGCCAACTGTTGTTACATAGCAACACAACATGTATGTTTAGAAGTCAGGGTTGGGGGCCGGTATGTGGGGGTTTCGGTGGTCCTGCTGAAATTTTAATACGTAAATAAAACAAAACTCCTGCAGTGTCATCACGCCTGTGATGTGTCGTGTCACCTGCGGAACTATTAGGCAAGGCAAGGGGCAGCTGTCACCCCTCACTGCCTCATATTTACTATGCAAATTTCTGAGCAACCTCGCCTTCACCAGGGCCCCGTCCTCCTCGAAACCAGTCCTCATGCTATGGTTTGCATGGCGTAAGGTTGGAAGGAAACATGATTCACTTTAGCCTTAATCCACTCCTAAAGGAGAGGAAAGTGGAAACACCAATACAAGGGCCCTGGTTGTAGGCGATGGGGATGTAAAATATCTTTAACTGGTTAAAACGCGTCATTAACCGGTTAAAAACCAGTTAACCTGTTTATTTGTTACCCTAGTTATGGCAGCGTCAAAATACAATTTTACACCCATCAAAATACAATTTTAACATGGGTTTATTATTATTATTATTATTATTATTAATATTCACTGCACTGCTGCATCTAATATTGCTAGTTCAATTGATCTATAAAGAATACTCTGGGTGCTTTTGTAAATTAAATCTGCCACTCTGAAAATGTGATACCACTCTGCAGTTCAAAAAAGATGAGTATTCTATTTTTCAGTAAATAAACGAACGTTTTTTTGACAGAACAAACATGCTCATTTTTTATCCAGTTACAGATAATTTTAACCGATTATGTTTTTTTTTACTTTACTTTAAAAACCGGTTAACGGTTAACCATTTACATCCCTAGTAGGTGATGCATCATAATAAAAGCCATTTGCAAATTGTTGGTGAAATTACTGAAATTACTTCCACGCTTTAGGTCGTCCCTGGCCAGATCTGCTCTCCCACGGTGGAACAGCCTGACCTCAGCCTTCTCTACTCAGTCCAGTACACTGAGGTGAAACCTTCTGTCTTTGATTTCTCATGTTTGCTCTTTCAGGTTTGATTTCTAATTATTACTTCTATATTTATATGATCGTGGTTGTCTATATTTATACTTGTTTAACAATAGACACATTGTTGTTTGTTGTACTTTTTGTGCAGTTATAACCAGAAATGTCATCATGTAGTTATGCTTGGCATCTATATGTTTTGCATCTATAAGTGTCTAAGTTGTGAGTGAACAGGTAGGCAGCTCTCTGGCTCCTATGTTCAGGCTAATGGCCCATTCTCTTTGTGTATCATTCTGGGTTGTTCATGATGATGTGAGGTAAACATAGAAGCTAGTTAAACATAGAAGCTAGTTCGGAGCATGGAGTTCTTGTTGGAACAGGCACTGGTTAAAACAGATCTGAATGAACTATAGCAAGGACTAGCCACAACCATCAACATCAGTCTACATGATTTTACTCTTACACTGAATAGTTTTTTGCTCTGTGGCCTAGTGTCATGGATGTGTTGAATCTTTGGAGTGATGACCCGGAGGAGGTCCTGCTGGATCTGGGCTTTGGTGTTGAAGAACCGGACATCACAGGTCGGATCCCTGCCCGCTTCATCAACAACCAGTCCCAGGCTCGTGGGATCAACCTGCAGGTGTTTCTTGAAGCCCAGAAGAACCGCATGGACATTGAAAACCCAGACGTTAGAAGTACGTGCCAAAAGTTGCATGACATTAGATAAGGATTGCTGTTTGTGTGCTAGTTTTTGGTTTCATAACTGTGTTTACCATGTAAACTGTGTGTAACATGTACTGTGTTGGCCATGTGTTTGCATGGAGTACATACACATCTTCACTAAACATCTTCACCTTGTTGCTAGTTGTAAGTAAGTCGCTGACACTGCAGGAAGAAGCATAAAGGGGAAATGCTATTTCATTTCCTTATAGCGTTAGCATGAGGTCAGCCACTAGATAAACACAGCAGTACTTCTGTTCTCTTCTCTGTACTATCTATTTCTCAGAAATTCTTTGTCACGCTTTCTTCTAGAAATTTTTGTAGGTTTTTCTGTATGGGCACTATTTGTTCCTGTACATTATTATCTTTCTAGCTCTCTCTTGTTTACCACCCCTTTAGGTCGTTTCAGACAGCTGGAGGTTCTCCACCAGGTCACCACTGCCTTCAACTCCTTGGTGGGCGGAGGAGCTAGTGGGACTCCATCAAGCTCCCGTGGGGCCCTGGCCAACATGTCCCCTGAGACCCGGGAGAAGAGGAAGCGCATGGGCATGCTTCTGCGCCGTGCCTCCAAGAAGACCTTGTCCATGGCCAGGTCTTCTCAGGTGCAGCTTCCCTCCAGCCCGGTGCCAGAATCCGCTGCTGACTCCAAGCCTCCCATCCCACAGACGGCCACGCCAGTGCACACCCACCCCTCCGAGAAGCGTGGCGCCCTTAAGCCCTCCAGACCGAGCCTGGTGGAGAACGGCTGCCTCACTCCTCTGGTGGAGGAGCAGGGGCCTTTGCCAGAAGCCTCTGAGGCCCAGGTGTTGGCGGTGGGTGTTCAAGAGAGCACCGTCAGACTAAGGAGCGTCAGAGAGCATCGACCCCCAGCCCCTACTCCCCTACTGAGGAAGAGAAGCCCAGGAGAGCACATGGAGTCTTTTGAGCTGGAGGAGGTAAACTAGTTCCCATCACTTACTCAGCTTGAGACATACAGACAGAGCAAGTCATAGAGCTTTAAAAGTTGGAACCCTAATTCTGCTGCAAGAAATATAGCCTTAAAGGTGCAGTGCACAATTTGTGTGTAGTTCACAATTCTAGTGTAAACTAATTGATCCACAGCTTAATCCAGTGAAGATAATAAAACAGCTCTTACTTCTGTATACAGTTCTGACTAAATAAACTAATTTAGAAGCACAGGATTAAAAGATTTTATTTGATTATGCGTGTGTACATAATAAACTTTAGTATCGACAACCTTACTGAAGAAGTTTGGGCTTGGCTAGGATGTGCCTGTGGTCTGTAAACTGTTGCTAAGCCATAATCTGTATATATTTTGTAAAAGGTCTGCTTGTAACCCATGTTTTATAGGTAATGTGATTGTTGGCAATAATAACAATGATTGAACCCAGTGCTAATATATCCTGGTTTATTTGCATGTTTTACATGTTTCCAAAGACAATGCCATCTGGCTGCATTGCAGGCATGTGTTTCAGAGTGGTGTGTGTTCTGTCCTTTTCCCCAGATCCAGAGCTTTGATGAGGGCAGCGTGGCTGGGAGTGTGAGTGGAATAGCGGATGGCATAGGTTTGTGAAGTGACACTGGACACCCTACTTGCTGGCTTGTCTTTTAGATCAGCGTTTAAACTGCAGCTGTCTAGTCTGTAATCTTTTGGACCCACTCATCCATTCATCCCTTCATCCACCCATCCATGTACTCTTCTTTCCATCTGTGTCTGACACAGGAATTGAAAGCACAGATTTTTTAATATTTATTTTAGTACCTAATAAATCGTTAAGTATTACTTAAACTTGAAATGTTGTGATTTGACAGTAAACATTTTAACATTTCAAATACTTGAAGAAGCAACTTAATACAGTGAACATAACAAAAATGCAACACTGTAAATGAATAGTGTGTTATCCTCCTATTGCTGTACCAGTTTTATGACTTAAGCCATAATATATTTTTAGTGCAATGTTTTACTCGGGAGAGGGTGGGTGAGGTATACAGTAACTTTCCCCAGTGAGACACTGGACTGTTATCACAATAAAATGGCAAATTTAACAATTGACAGTGTTGATTCATTTCCATGTGTCCATCAGTTTAAGCAGTGATAACGGCAACTGAAGCCATGTCCTGACATCCTGACACATTTACTAAAAGGTTATTTTATTAGGCTGTAGACTTAGGCAAACGAACATTTGCAGGTGTCTCAGATAGGGACTCATTGAAATTCTATACTTTCCTCAGAGAGCATGCTGAGAGAGGCAGGAGAGAGTGAAGGAGTGGAGAGGGAGATGAGACTGAGCTTTCTCATGTGTTCTGTATAGGGGAGAGCGAGCGAGGGTTGCTATCGCGAACAGAGTCCAGCGTGGTTAGAACCAACAGCTGCCAGTCAGACAGTAGCGGTTTCCTGGAGGAACCTTTCATCCCAGTGGCCTACCAGTCTCCTCCTGGCCCTGAACTCATGAAGGTAATGTGAACATCTACCTCTGCCCTCATTGTTGTCAACACATACATTTCTGCTATTGATTACATAAGTTTGAAAGCTATCATACAGGATGAAATGTTGAAACATATTTTGCCATTTTCATTTTATTATGGCAGCGTTATAAACTTATGTTAAGTGTTATGTGACAAAGCTGTATCTTGTGGAAATGTCTGAATAAATTGCTTTTCATCTGATGTGCTATACAAAGTTTAGGTACGTTAATAGCAGCCTTGTCAAAATAATTAATATGCAGAAAGAGAGCTGTTATGGAGTCCAAAACCTGTTAAAATTACATCATAATTGCAATATTGTTTGAACAGACAACTCTTCTCCCTAGAAGACACTGTTCTTGTGCCTCATGAACATAGTCTTGGCAGGTATTTAGCAGATGCTTTAGTCCAATGCTACTTACAAAGGCATGCGTGCTGGCCAGAAGTCAGACCTTGTTCAAGTGCTTTGGAAGCAGTGTTGCAAATAAATGGACTGGAATGAGACTATTGTGGTAAATGTTATGGTGAGTTATCTGTCAGCTTCCCACTGAGTGCCTCTTTTACCCTTTCTGTGGTCACATAAAAGCACGTCTTCCAAGTCCAGATGGCCGACATATCTGTTTTGCATCTATTCTTAGAGGTTCTACCGGTCAGCTATGTGCTCATGTAACACATATTTATACCTTGATAGTAGCCAGCCGTAGGTCATAAGATATAAGACTAGAAATATAGGCCTACCCTAAAGTAAATAGTTTTGATAATCTGGTATGTCTAGCCAGAGGGCTTCTGTAGGTCTTCTTCCGAGGTTTGGTCAGACCAATCACAGTGCTCTGTCCGTATAGAGTGGCCTAGAGTGGCTGTACTTTAGCACTAGCTTATTATGTTATAACCATACTGAGGCAATTTTAAAGACAACCGCTAATTCCACCCCATGGATTAACCCTGGCCAGATTATGTATTAATTTTGATGTATTAACATTTGGAGTCTTAATAGAAATCTGGTTATGCTCAGAGAGGAAGCTCTCTCCCTTTCTGTGCCTGCAGGCGCTGAATGCCATGTCCAGCAGCACGGACAGCCAGGGGACAGTAAAGGGAAGTCAGGAGCCCTCCCCCACCACGCCCACATTTCCCACCCTAATCTTCACCTCGTACCAGCCCGTCTGCGACCCTGAGGCACCCGCTATTGACCCGGCTGAACCCACGCCACCGTCTCCGAGCGAGGGGAGTTTGGTGGACGCGCCAACCACGGAGGAAGCCATCAACACTTCATTTGACAGAGGGGAAAGCAATGACATGGGGTCCTCCCAGTGCTGTCAAAGCCTCGAGGGCATAGTGTGTGTGGGCAGCACACATGCATCTGATGGGGTCACTGGGGCGGCAGAGACTTTTGATGATCAGAAAGGATCGTCTGAAACGAACAACGAGCAAGAGCAATGTGTCAGGGAAAGGGCAGTTAGTGCGGTCCTCGAACAGACTGTGAGTGAGGATGGTGTTAGTGCATGTGATAAATGTTTGCCTGGCGAAGTCTCGACTAGTGAGGGTGTCGTGAGTTTAATCGTGAGCGTGAGTGCAGTGAAAGGAGACATGACAAATGGGTGTCGCAAGGCGGAGGACCAGAAAGGGTGCGACTGTGTGGTAAGTGAACAAACTGCGAGTAGTGAAGATAGTAAATTTGAAATTAGTGAACAAGTATGGAGTGAGAACACTGTGTGTAAAACGGATGGCAGCACTAGCAAGGATGTAGTTAGAATGGAAGAGAGTGTTGGTGATCACACTGAGAGAACGAATGAAAGTGTAGGTTGTTCTCCAAACAATTATGCACTTAAGGACTGTTTAAGCAATGTTCCCCATGCCAAAGAACAGGCAAGTACTGAGGACTGTGCTGGTCAGTATGAAAAGAATGAGCACAATATTAACAAATGTGATGATGTAAGCTCTTTATTTAGGCCCACTGTGACAGAAGAGAACCTCATTCTTCCGTGTGACAATCAGGTTTTGGTTGATAAAGGATTAAGTCTTAAACATGCCTCCTTCCAGCAGGAGGAAAAGTCTCACACACCAAACGAAGGCACACGGATGCCCACAGCAGAAACATCTCAACTTCTAGTGTCCCATGAACCTGAGGACACACCAGCTGACAGGGATTTTGCTCCTACGGAACCTTCTGGTTCAGACAGGCGGCCTTGTCTCCCTGGGCGCTCTGTGTCAGTGCAGATGCGTTCATCACTGGAGACCAGTTCTCATACAGCACTTTGGAAAAATGACGCTCTGGACGCCGCTGTGTGCTCAAGTGACGTGGCGCAGAAGCGGAAGTCTTTCTCCAGGAGGGCATGGTCTGAAGCCGAAGCCAATGCCCCCCCACAGAGCCTCGCCATGGAAATACCAGAGCTGGCTTCTGCCGGCTCATTTTGGCAGTCCCAGGACAGCTCGCAGGGCTTCGGAAAGTTCCAGAAACGCTCTTTTTCATTAGACACGGGGCTGTCGTGGGAGGATGGAGATGGGCGCCTGGATGGCGTGATGATGGCGGGCAGAAGAAGCCACTGGTGCCAGTGCCAGTGTCTCTGCTGCGTCCAGCACGGTCCACACACACTCCTGTCAGAGCCAGCCTCCAGTTGTCCAGTGAGTACACCCCCCTGGGGAACATACATGTACATACACACACACACATACATACTCCACAAAAAGGTGGAAGCTTCTGTGCTCATGCAGAACACCAGTACCCATTATAGCACAGAAACACACACACACACACACACACACACAACCAAGTGCAGCTCTGGCAGTCCGACACTTTTACAATAACACACACTCACACACATACTCACACACAAACACAGAAACACACACACACACATACTTCATAGTCACATACTTAACTCAAAACACAGAGACTCATCCCACTCTCTTCCACAGTTACATTTTCACTTTCCTTCTCCCCTTTTTGTCTTTATCAGCACAACAGAGTTCTTCTCTGACAGACACACATAGATACACACACACACGCACACACACACACACACACAAACACACATGGACACACACAAACACACACACACACACACACGCTGCCTCCTTGTAGCCTCCTGATTGAACTGAAGCCCGGCAGAAAGACAAGCTCCTATTTCAATCCCAATACCACACCAATACTCAATACCTGCTGTGTGAGGTTGTCTGTCTCTCAGGTGTCAGCCCCTCACCCAAACCCCCTCGCTCAAGGGCTCGACACGATCTGATTTAGTCCCTGTGCTTTTCCCCCTCTCGAGCTGTGTGTCAATTATTCTGCTAATGAATAAACACTTTCCCCCCACTACTGGTGTGTTTAGTGGTCTAAAGGGCAGCCCTGAGCCTCTTTATGAGAAATACTGCAGGATAGTAATGGTTATGTCTCGGCCACTATTTGCATGTGAATGCCTCATTTGAATGCAAGAGGCCAGGGAGGTGCAGATCATCTGCAGCATCTCTCCCTTTCCTATCCCCCTTTCTGTCTCTCTCTTTTTCTATCTCTTCCACACTCTCTTCCATGCTCTCTCCATTTTTGCTCGTTTTAACGCACTCACCACGCAAATTAAACAAAAGGCGACATTTGCAACACGTCCGGTGCTTGAGCCCTGGCTGTCGTGTACCACAAATGCACTCAGATTTTTCCCTCTTTCAGTTTTTCCCCTTCTCTCCCTCCCTTTTTAACTCCCATTTTAACACTCTATTCCATCATCTCTGACAATGTCTTTCTTTTAGCCGTTCTGACGGTCCTCGGTGCTGATTGTTTCTTATGAAGAGCACTTGGGTACCAGTTGAAGTGATGTCTTTGCATGTGCGTATGGACGTGCTCTCCGCGAACGATATGTGCGTCCGTCTCATGCGCTGGACCTGTCTGTCTCTCAGTACTCTTTGGGCGAGCTGGAGGAGATGATGCGGGGGGTGAAGCGGTTCCGCGCCGTCCTCACGGAGGTCGAGGAGAGGCTGGGCCATGAGCAGGCCTCGGTGTGTGAGGATCTCTCTGTCGGTGACAGGTACAGTACTCCTGCAAAGTGAAGCCTTCATATTTTTCTCATGCTCAGGAAACACTGCTGTTACAGAACCAAGATTATTTTTTTGTATGACAGTTTTGAATATTTCCCTGACAGCCATAACAAAAGGCCTAGAACAAGATTAGGTCTTTTGGCATTTTTTTTAGAGACAGGTAGAGAAACATTACACAGCATTGAAGATGTTGTAGATGTGCTGCAGTATAGCAATGTCGCTGCTACTACTTCTGCTGCTCACCTGAGCTGTGCTGTTTCCCAGGGAGGACATCAGAGACGTGCTGGAGCTCAGGGCTGCGGTCAAACAAGAAGCGCGGGAACTAGAACTACAGCTGACTGAACTGGTCCATCATTACGATGACAGCTTCAAAATGGTATCATTTGAACTTTGCAATCTCTTCATCATAACACAATGATTATACATAAGGTTTCTGAAGGTGGTGGGCAGTTAGGTGTTGTAGCAAAAGCCTGCTGGTTTCATGACCTTAAGTTTGTTCTTGCAAGCATGAATTGTAGCTTTGGTATGTAATATGTATGAATGAGTATTTGTGGTTGGCCTGAATAAATTGGTGGCTAATTGCATGACTGCTGTTTGTGCAGAAGATCAACAGGTTGCTTGATGAACAGTCTCATCTCTGCTCTCAGCTGAGGATACACCCATCAGAGAGGCCTCATCCAGAGCTCAACTCCGGCACTAGCGTGGCCATTCAGTGCAGCCTGCTGCCTGAGACAGACACACAAGATACAAAATCCCCCCCCTCTCCTTCCGCTGAGTGGCACCACAAAGCAAGGCAAGCTGGACTTCGTAGGGTTCATCCAAAATGTAAGAGTCTGCGCTTAAAATGAGGTTCTTTTATCTTCTGTGTCATAGGGAGATCGTTGAATCCATTTCATGGTCGGTCCTCTGAAGTCCTGGGTACGTCTCTGCCCCCGCAGCACAGCAGCAAACGCAGAATAGGGCTTTTGTCCTCACCACTGCATCACACAATCTCCTAATGTAGAGTGGCTCTCATCAGTTGCAACGCTGCTTATTGTGATTCTGTGTGTATACACAGTGATGATAATTCACTTTATTTTCTTTCTTTCTTTCTGTCTTTCTTTCTCACAGCTGAAGGATTCACTCCACCGGTCCATCAGTAGCGATTCTCATGAGTGATGCTAACTAAGCTACATGATGTGAGTGTACATTGTAACTGATGGATCTTAATGTTGTGTTCAATATCCTTCCTCCTTTTTTCTCTATACATTTTGCCTGTAAGCACTTGGTCTGTTTTGTTTACTCCCTGAAGCATGTGCTTGTATGTACAATATTCTGTATTTTTGCAGCATTGATAATTAAATAACCTGGTGCTTCTTAATTAATTTGCTTTCTCGCTAAAGGAGTAAGAATATGGCCGGTGATAGGAATTATTGTTGCTGAGCAGTTATTCACTTTTTTTCCTCTACATTCTTTCTTTTAGTTGCTGCCAACTTGATTTCTTCCTCTTCAACTAATTTATTCTGTCGAACAATTGCCTTCATCCGCCTACTTCTTTTTTTTCAATGAGGACAAGAATGTAGTCTTCCAAACGCAAGCAAGTCTCAGCTGGAGTCCAATAAAAGCAACATAAAAACAAGTACTGGTGTGTTGGTGTGATGTTATCTTTCACTGGACACTAGCCCAAATATGACTGTTAACTAAAAAGACATCCTTCTGGAAATATTGGCCCCCTATGCCATGGCTGAAGGCGCAATGAGCAACACCTGTTGAAGGTGCAAATGAGCAACAGCTGGCCCACAGTTCAGATCTTGAGATCAGATTAAATGCACTTAATGAAGCTAGACAGAACAGCATCGGACATGAACCATGCAGCTGTTTGATTGCCTTTGTGTGTGTGTTTGTGTGCGTGAGACACAAAGCTGACTCTTGAATGATTAGAATTAAGACAACAGGTCTCAGACAGTGGAAGAGTAAGTGTCAAAGACTAATAGTGTTATGTATTAGTGTCACTGTTCTTTTTTATACTGCTGCTACAATGTATAGAATTCCCTGAGCTGGTTGGGAGCTAGTGGTTCTCTACTCTATCACTCTAGTTGGTGCTTCTACCTCTACATTCGGTTCTTAAAATCGCATGAAATACTGATCTGAATTGAATACATCCCATGTTTTTTGCTGCCTGTTTTGCATTCATGTTGAGTACTTCAGATTTGGTCTGCCCAGGAAAATAACAGCTATTCTCTACCATATTCGATTGTCCTCTGAGTGGATTTTTATGTAACATAACTATTATTTTTTTTATTTATAATGTTCACAATATGTCTCTCGTCCACAATAGTTAAAGCCTCTTGTGATGGACAGATAATGCGCTTAAATCCCCTCATAGTGAATAAGCTTGAAACACTATTTCACATCAGACATTGAAAAACTGCCTCATAATAGAACCACGTTTTAGTTGCTTTATTACAGCGAACAATGGACATCACAGCAATATAATATATTTTCTTCTCAGTCATGGTTTCATTACATTAGCAGTTGTTACACTATGAATATCTCAGCCAGTGGTTATTGCTTCTAAGTTTGAAAACATATTTCATGACATTTCTGTCAGACATTGCGCAAACATTCCTGCAAAATTCAAGCTGTTTGTTTCTGTTTTAATTCATGCTTCCTGTCTATGCTTACACAATGTAATGACTTGAAAACTAGCTCCCTACAAACTAATCACTCAGAAATAACATCTATTGTTAATCAAGATTAATACATCCAGAATGATGTTATTAAAACAGAAAAAATCCTTTTAACCTATCAAGGCATACCCCTATTTTTCCTATTTTTCAAAAATAGGTGTAGTTCCTACATAGTTTTAGACTCAGGAATGTGTCTACCATTGGAAAGGTGACACCCTCAAGTTTTTTTCTAGAAGAATATGAATGTTTCTGTGAAATATGGACACAGAGTTACAGAGGTTGGAACTAAGTTTTCTTTTTTTTTTTAGCTCATTTCAAATGTCTATGAACTAACTAAGAAGGTACCATCCTTATGATACCCCCAAATCAATAAATCTAGGCCCTAACTCCATTTCTCAGCTTGCTACACAAAAAAATTTGAAGTCAAAAGACCAAAAATATGACTTTTCACAATCCTTTTTGTAAAGATATGTCTATGTGTTTTGCTTGGGACCCCTATGTAAACTCCCATAGGAACAAGAGGGCCTACTGACATTCAAAAATGTATAACTTGAAAACCCCTTTACCTAGAAACATATAATTGGTTTCAAATGAAAGCTAAGTCTCTGGGCTTTCATGTCTGGGGGGGGGGGGGGGGGCTTTTAATTATGTATGTTTGGTGTCCATAATCAGTATTAGAAACATTAATTGAATGCAATACATTTATTTGTAGGCCTATTTCTATCTCATGTAGCCTACCTTATCTAGTAAACAAAGGTCTATATGGGCCGGTGCTCACTAACACGAGAATGTATAACATAGGCCTATATCCATCTTTCTATCTTTCCATCAAAAGCTTCCTGAAATGAGTTTGGTTGGGATGTCTTCGGTCATGTTTACAAAACAGTTTGAACTGGGTGATCCGTTTGAAAGATCCGATTGAATCAGGATTCAACCAGCTCTAGTGTCGCTAAACAGCAGTGATGCCGAAGTCCGATTCTCAAAAGCGCAAAAAGAGGAAAGAGCTAGAGGAGAGAGAGAAGAAAGGCAGACAGTTGGTCACCCACTTTTTCTCAAAGAAAGGTATTTAGTCAGTCAGTCATTTACACACTCACTTTATAGCCAAAAGTGCTAGCTGAATTAAATTGCCTGGAAGTTCGTTTCTCCTGTCATTCGTAAGAATAACATAGGCTACCTGAAAATGAGGGTGTAAACTTCTTTGTCCACATTTAAAGGCAATACGTTTGTAGTGTAGTCCAGTTGCAGACAGACTTGCAACTCCTGATACAGACCAGCTAGGTTAATAACCCTAAAGAAGTATCCTTAAGGAAGGCGTTATTATACACAGATCGTGCAGCACCAGAAACCCCCCCAAGCCCAACACCGGATTTGGAAGAAGGTGAGGGCGTAGCCTAAAAGATTATTCACAGTCTCCAGATAAAATATAAACACTTTGACGACTGCAAACAACGTAAAGTTACATGATGAAAACTACTGTAGCTTATAGCCTAGGAAATACAATGT
>JAGFZM010000360.1:0-10425 GCA_017657215.1 Limnothrissa miodon | reverse complement strand
GTTGGGTAATCATGTGGTAGCCTATATAGATATTTTGTAGTGTCTTTCTGAAAGGTTACATCAGGGAGCCTTTACATACAAAACCAAACTGTTGTGATCAATAATTAATTACATACTAAACTAATAATAGGCTAATGGGAAACTCCATTAGTAGTGCATGTGTGTTGGGAAGCATGGGGCCCAAAAATATTTTCTTTCAGGGGGCCCAACATTGCTATCTACGCCATATTAAACAACAACACCATAAAGTGTTTTCTTATTCTACTTAAAATATAAAACAAAATAAAATTTAAAATATATAAAATATAAAATTTCATATTTACATAGTGTAGTGACTGTTGCCATTTTCATTTAAATGTATGACATCATAACAAAAGCTAGCACAACCAGCATCACCCTAGATTTTTGTCTCCCCCCCCACACACACACACACACCACAGTCATCTGAGGGCCACAATTAAAGTGGGCTTTACTGATACATTTTCAGTTTATTGTATTTGAGTTTACTGAAGGTTTCTATAGAGAGTCCAGTATATTTACTTCTGATCTGTCTAAGTATGTTTTTTTCATCATTGTGCTCTTATCATTTCATTTTAACTGTCAGATACAACTTCCTCACTTGAATATGTTGGATATGTTTTCACACAAGTCTCAAACGTTTTAGCATTTTTAACACCTCCCCTCATATTTTCAGATCTTATTTCCCTCACAGTTAAGCACATACAGTTTAAGTGCATTAAGTGTGCTCTTGGCTGGCAAATCCTCAGGATCTTCAACGTCCAACTTTATTCTTACCATTTTATATTTATTTCAATGGAATGGAAACACTAGACCACAAACCTTGTTTTGTTAAAAGATTTCCCATCTCTGACTGTCACTCTGCCTATTTGATTTAAGGGTCACTTGCGGATATGTTGCCTACTTCAATGTTGTGTCTTTCTTTGTCTTTCTTTTCCTTTCTTCTTTCTAACCAAATAATACTCACACACTTGCACTTTCACTGTCTACCATTTTAAGTATCTCTTCCCTTTTTTTCCTGCTCTCTTCGACCCTATGACCTTCATTTTGTTTTAGCCCTTCTTCTGTACCTCACATTTGTTCCTCCTCTTGTTTATTTCCGAGAGCCACTTGTAGTTACATGTTAGCATGGTGTGTAAGTGAAACTGTCGAAGTAGGTTAATTAGGCGGCCCTTTGAAATTCATAAGTTTGGACAGCCGTGTGTGACGGAGGTTGATGGTGAGGGCTCGTGTCGCCCCGACAACGGTCACTAATGGAGTTGTGGCGGCGGTGATGCCCCTCCTCCGTGGTACATAATGCCTGCCTTTGATCTAACGCTTCACTACACTCTCTCTGGGCTACTGAGGTAAGACCTCTGTTTTCTGTCGTCTGTTTCATTAATGTCTTGTTACTTGGCCATCTTACCAGGAGCTCATCTAAAAAAAACTAAAAGTCTTTGTTCTTGTGCCTCAGTTGCGTGTCATTTTGAACACTAATGTGTGTCCTTGTGTGTGTAGGCCTATCTTGTTTCAGTAAAAAGTGAGTAAAATACTAAATGGATAGTGATGTCATGTACATGTTATGTATTTTGTAACAGTTTCCTTCAGTGTGACTATTCTCTACAGTTTAAATAGCCTATTAATGTATAAGACATTTGACACCATCTAGCTTTTTTGGATAGTGTCAAATTTGATTGACAAGTTGAATGAAAATTTTGAAATATGACAAGTTGAATGAAAAATTTGAAAATTTTTAAATATTAAGGTTATAAGGAGTGCTCCTAGCTACTCAGACACTGAATCCTTCAACATTGGGAAGTCCAGTTATGTGATTTGGGCATGAATAATGTATATTGGATCTCAGTGGACTGTGAGACAGAGAGTGTCATTTGATCTGGGCACAGATTGCCATCGGAGGAGATGTCTACTGGCTGTGTGAGGTCATCCCCGGAGACTACAGAACACAGGCTACAGGGTCAGGAAGCCCGCTGTGAGTACGAGAGAGACAGAAAGAGGAGAAGACAGAAGGAAAGAGATCAATGCGTCTAAGTCACATTCTCACATAGTTATTTACTGACATCACTGTTAAACTTTGTTGACTGGTGGAATACAGAATACAGACAGATATATTCTCTTTCTGGAGGACTTCATAATTAATGTCTATGATTGTTGAAGAAAACAGTTTGGCTCTCTGGTCGTTTTTCCAACGCAGTGAAAGGTTGTGCTTAAAGGGCTCTTATAAGCATCTGTAGCACTTGATTGGTCGTCTCTTTGTGTGTGGTAGGTGGTCTGTCTGAGGCCCAGGTGGTGAAGATGGACCGGCAACAGCAGTGTGGCTCTGTGGAGCCCCATGCAGATGACCAGCATGTTGATCAGGAACTCAAGAAGCCGCGCAGGAAAGACACTCCAGTGCTCTATACTCCTCCGCTGATCCCAGGTCAGTTTGTTCTTCTCTTCTTTAGCTAGCTAGCACTGGCTCAGGTCTCCATTACAGCCTTTTGGTTTTGATTTGTGGAGCATTTTCTTCCCTCCAGATCAGCTCAAATTTTACCAAAATCTAATTTTTTCCATCACAAAAAATACTTGGGGGGATGGGGATGCATACAGGTGAAACGCATAGCACAAATGTTAATAACTTTCATAACATTTGGGGACGTTTATTGAACTTTTCTTACACCTGTGAACATTGCAAATACAAAAAAATGGGTAAGACCACAATAAAGGTACAAAAACAACTACAGGTGCAGTCTTGCCTACAGATCAGATGGAGGGTGTAAGTGTGTTTGTGTTCACTTACACAAAGATAAACACACCAAAATTGTCACCATGACACAAAAACAACATGAAAGTAAAAACCTTTACACATGAAGTGAATACAAGTTGTATGGAGCATATGCATTATGTTATATTGTGTTTTATATGATTTTTAAAAACATACTAAGCAAGTTAATATAATTATACATTACCAAAATACTTATATTTGTACGATATGAATACAATATATCTATGATTATAAAGCATTTGAGAACTTGCTTTGAATTCCATGTTACCCTATTATGAGGCAATATAATTCAAAATACTTGTTTTAAAATCCATTTTACCCTATTACGAGGCAGTAGAATTCTCTGATGAATTTGCTAAATTTCTCATTGTTACTGTCTGTAGTCTTTGGATTATGTAATTGTACTGTATACTGGATTGTAAGATTATTTGCATTTTACTTTTTAAGACATGTACTGATCTAATAGACACTTTAATAGTCTCTTGGTTCTACAAAGGTATTAAGGGCCAAATGCATCAGTAGTGTAAGATTGTTGGCTTCAGAGAGTGAATATTAGTGTTGATATGAAACAGGTGTGAGGCTGATGAAAGGAGAGACTCGTTTGATTCATCTGGAGGATGAGGAGAAAGAAGGGAAGAGCTAAGTCCTGTGGGGTCTTAGCAACCTCTCACATCACTGCCATAGGTGCATTGACTGTTTCATGTAAATCTAATGCCATTTTAAATAGAAAGGTAACATTTGTCATTTAAATGTTCATAGCTTTGTTATTGAAATTTTTTGAAAAGAAAATATGAATTGTGCACAACAAAACTCAAAAGCAGGTTATCTTGTGGCACACACAAAAATGTTCATGAAATCATTATATTTAATTCTATGACTACATATGAACATGATACATTGACCCAACAACCTTAAGGCACATGCAGTGTTCTCATATATAAAAGTTCTATCCTTATTTGAAACTTGATATAGACTTACTATTTGGTGCTTAATAAGCAAGCCCAGAGTTTAACAGTGTAGACTATTATTACATTTTCTCAAGTTAACTTCAGCAGTAATGAAAATGCCCAATTTCCTTATTTTATTATATTGTTAGATTATATATATTCTATTTGTAGCGGAACAAATTTGATCACACTAAACCTTCATCATTTTACAGAGGGTTTACCAAAGTTTCTGGAGCCCTCTGGTGTATAACCTGTGCTATATACTCATGTCAAATTGAAATCTCTTGTATGTCTAGTTTATGATCTTGCTATGAATTTGGTCCTGTGTTACAAATGGAGTTGGAGTTGGAGTAAGAAGTAAAGGTATTTCTACAAATAAAACGTATCCAATACAGTCTATGCTTTTTACTTCAGACTTGATACCAAATCAATTTATTATTATAGTGGAGCCCAATCTGGTGTTTTAAAGCAGTAGTCTGGAGCAAGTCAAACCATAGCCTCATTGTTCAGATTGCAAAGTGCTATAGGTTGGACTAAGAACAAGAAAGTCTGATACAATCGAGACTGAAAAGTTAAAAGTGCAGCCAACGCTAACTGATGGGGGCAGGGAAACTGTTTCAGTTTGGTTTCTGCTCACTTAATATAGCTGCCAGTGCCCAAATTCAGTCTGGGCTGTACCAGATTTTCTCATTCTTATTCCTACTAATGGCACTCAAGAACCTTTGACAGCAGGGTTAGGAGTTGACTGTCCCATTAAACCGCAATACGTGTTTGTGGACCAAACTGAGACACTATTCAGAATGACCTCAATGGGAAAGTCAGCAAAGTCACTTCCTGTATGGTCACCGGCCCCGGCGCAGAGAAATGCGCTGTAGGCGGAGGGTTTTGGTGCGGGGGTCGGCGGGGTCACTGGCTGCCCTTTGACCACGGGAGGGCAGGTAGGAGGTGGCGCAGTAGCTGGGCCGCTTGTAGTAGCGAATCAGGTTGTACCTTCCAGAATCGCCTGAAAGAGAAGGCGAGTCGGGGAGTTAAGAGGGAAGTGAGTCCATTTTGTCTTTGTTGTGATGAGTTGAGTTTTTGCTAATTAAAAGAGTCATTCCCATTCAGCTCACTGTTGGTGGTTTTACCTATTGTGTATGGATTAGTAGAATTGTAAGGTAAAAATAAAACAAACACGTCAAAAAAAAAAAAAAAAATTAAACAGACAGAGCCATGATCTGAGCCCTTTGAGTTCAGATTTATTGACACAACAGTGCAATAACTTAGCCTTGGAATGAACATGACCACACATGTTTCTTGTTTTTTTTTGTTTGTTTTTCTTTCTTTTTTTTGGTGGTCAAATTCATTTTTCCTCTCGAACAGAATCAAAACAAAACAAAAAAAGCAAAACAAAACAAAACAAAAATGCAATCATTTCAATCAAAACACCCTGTAGCTTATTCACCAAGTAAAGACATGTATGTGGCTTCAAATTAATGGCATTGAGAAACAAAACCAAAAATGAGAGGAGGACAAAACCTAAAATAAAACATATAAAATGTTTTGTAAGTGTGTGTCCACTATTTTTTGTGGCAATCGTGCGTCAGGATGGTTTTACAGAACCGAGTAAGAAGGAATGAAAGCAATGGCCGACACCACCAGTGCAATGCCAATTGTGTTAGCTAATAGGACAACCAAAGCAGGACTAAACACATACTGTATTAGCAGCTGAAACATACAACATGACATAAAAGCACAGCTGCAACACAACTTCTTCCTCATTACTGGTGTGGTTGCTTGTATTATCTGCACAGTTCTTAATAGGACGAAGCACTATGAAATGTAAATTCCAAAGGTGAAAATTTGTGTTTTTGTCTGTTTGTTTGCTCCGTACCACCATTTAAAAAAAAGAGGCCCCTGCACTTACAACATGCTCACAAATCGTCTTTTGTTATAAATTCAGCAGTACTGATAGGTCAAGGTTTGGATATGGATCTGTTTGTCTCTACCACTGGAGTGGGGACACACATGCTTACTTTGACACAGGACAGAGGACCACAATACTGGAGGCTTATTGGCAAGGGAAGAAAAAAAAACAAGAAAACACACATAAGCTATTTTACACAGACAAGAACTGGAATCTAAGGCAATATTTAACCCTACCTTCAGTGTGGGGGTTTGTTTTCTCACACACACCCACATACACACACACACACACTGATACATGTGAGAGAAACCTAATTAAATATGACCTGACATTTATGTGATCTTATGGGGGTTCTATATCCACAGATTATGCTACAGCCATATTGGCAGACTGTGTGGCATAATACTGAACTGCACCTTTACTGATGCACCCAGCTCTCCAATGCGCTTCCTCACCTACGTGCATTCTGTCACATAAACAGTCAGAGTTACCACGCTGAAAGCAGTGTCAATCTTTTCATTACCCCCATGTTCTCAACAACTGACAAATTAAACATTAAAATCCATGAAATTGATAACTTACTATGTTATCTTAAGAAAGGACAATCGACAATGCTGTTAATAGATAGGAAACATACATACATACATGAAACAGATGAAAAAACGAAAATGTCACTGTGAATATGGCATATGTGCTCTGGAGAGAAGCTGTGAGACAGGAAGTGTTTGGGACTGGAAGAACAGTGATTATGAAAGAAAATTATCTGACAAATCCAATGGCAATGGCTGAACAAGGTGGGAAGGGCCAATAGCAGTACCCTACATTGAAGACACAAACAAAAACACAGACTCCATTACTCTAATTGAACTTAAAGGAATTAAAAGCCACGGTTTTGGAGATGTCATTACAGACATAAATGTTTATCTAAAAGCCTGTTTAAAGAGATTGCTTGCTAAGCCAGACAGACACACATCATAAGTTTTTTTTTTTTTTAATATATATATATATATATATATATATAGTTTTACAAGACTAAAGCTATAATAGTACATCTATTTTAAGGCAACAGTACTTTTGTCTGTTACAGAGTAAAGCAAAAACACTTGCAGATTACTGTACAAATGCATCTAATGTTTTTTGTTTGTTTGTTTTAACCTCAGTACAGCAGTTAAAGTAAGATTAAACAGGTTCATTTTTATCTTTGGTCAAGGCATCAGGAATATCCACACAGTGATAGCAAAGGTCTTTCCAAAAATCACCTTGGAACGACCTTACTGGAGAGACATTGAACTCCCATTTGCTGACAGAACTGACTGTTTTGTGACATGGTGGTAAGTAATGTGCTCTTCAAAAGGGACCAAAACTAGCTAATAAAGAGTTGGAATACACTCCTTACATTAAATCGTCTATTAAAATATGTGCTTAAATTCAACCCAGTGTAAGAGTTTCCCTTTATTCTGAATGCATACTTTATCTATAATGCCTTCAGTACTATATTCTCAAAATATATATCTAAGGCAGTTGAATAAACTCTTAAATATAAAGTTGAAGATGTATGGCTACCATGAACGAACCATAAAACAGAATAGTTTTGTGCATCAGTAAAGAAAGAACTCATGGCAGTTTCAGCAACAGATGGCTTGCTTGGCGGAATATTTGCGTCAGATGAGAGGGCTGGCATAAATGTTCAATTCAGTATGGAAGAGATGGAAAGACACAGGGAATGTGAAAAGAAAAACAAAAGAGGTGACCTGTAATGTATGACCAGATAAAACATTGCTAGTTGCTCTACTTACAATACAGCAATTCAAACGCAGGTTGCATTTCAGCTCAAACATGTTAAACAAAAAACGTTGATAATGTTCATAATCATGACAAGACTTGCACACAGAGAAATATAAATAATATGTTCATTTTATATACATTTCATACATGTGGCAAAAGTTATGTGAGGTGACACCAGGTAACACAATGGAGATCCTGAAAGAACATGAAAAAAAAAGACAAACAGACAGATGCATATTCTCAGCATTCACCTGAAATAAATGACTTATGGTATTCTGAACATGTTCTAACGTTAGCTATAAAAGGGTATGTAAAGTTAAACTTGCAAAATATAAAAGTATTAAGGTGGTTTATGGCGGAAAATAAATTCTTTTAATTTTGTAAATTTTATTTGAAATTTTCTACAAAATATGTTTTCTTTTGATGCTTTGCTGATTTATTTGACAGAATCTGAACTGGATCTGAAATCTGATTCTATAGAAACATTAATACAGGGCATACCCATACATCATGTTAACATTGACTCTTTAGGTATAGATCTTGACATATATCCTTATGTGCTACTTACTTTAGACACTAGAGTTACACCAATAGAAAGGCTGGAATTGGAAATCAATTTGATGACTCCTGGTAAAATGCTGACAGTGAACTGGAATCACATCACCTGAGTCCAGACTAACAGAATGCAGATGAACAACTGTCAGTTCTTCTTTTTTATTTACAGTATGTGACAAACAGATGGATGCGTTTTTCAACCAATGTTAGCGTCACTCTAAGTCTGCAGTAGCCTAACGTTCCTTCAGTTAAGCACAAAAATGACAGTGTGACAGAAAAAGAACAATGTGCTGATGTGATAAAACATTGTCAATGAGTTGAGTAAATGATAAATGGACTGCATTTATATAGCACTTTTCTACTCCTACGAGCACTCAAAGCGCTTCATAATGATATGAAAAACACCAAGTGTTTTTTTTATTTGTGCATCAAAGTTGACATTCTTCACTGGATTGTTCTTCCACGTTGACGTTCACATTCACCGCTAAATATGGGGGGTGGGAGAGGGGTCCAGCGGGAGCAGCATCCAGGGATCAGGGGACTGGGGACCATGACTGTCTTTGCCTTTGGTGTCCCTGTCCTGCACCCTCCTCTCTCCCTCAGTGCCTTGGGAGTCTAGAGGCTGGGGCCAGCACTTGGCCTTAAAAGTCTTGCCTTTATAGACCCCATCCTCTTCTTCCTCCTCTTCCTCCACATGATCTCTACCGCCAGCTGCAGCTAGGCTGTTCTCATTGATAACACACACACACACACACACACACACACACACTCATACTCACACGCATGCACTGAGAGGCTGGCACAGCAGCGATGGTTGTGAAGGAATCTGATGCATGGCAACAGTTGTCAGGCAACAAAATTTCAACTCTGCTATCAGTCCTACAGCTCAGCCCGATGGTACGCAAACAGAGGACCAAAACAGACCAACCAACAAAAACAACTTTGAAAAAAAGCATACAAACCAAACAAGTAGGCCATAGACATAGTAGACATAGTAGACATAGATGAGCTTTGGCCACAAGCTGTTGCTGCTCTTGCCAGGATTTTGAGAGGGCAAGAGAGAGACAGAGAGAGCGAGGGAGAGAGGGCGAGAGAGAGAGCAAAACGGAGGGCGTGTCTGTGAGTGTGCATGCGTGCGTGTACACGCACACGTCAGTGTGCCGTGTTTGCATCACGTGTGTATGCGGCAGAGGATTGTGGGAATTAGTTTGCATCGTCGGCAGATGCCGCAGACGCCGACGCAGCCGTCAGAGAACCAGGGGAGTTGCTCTGTCCGTCATCGTCGGAATCTGGAAAGGAAGGAGATATGGCACACTTAGAGGTGGGACTTTTCCCTTCTTCGGAGATGCCACGAGCACGCGGATGGATGGCACAGGAGAGATTAGAGAAAACCACCTTAGGCCTTCCGTTTAGGAAAGCCAGGAACGGTGAGGTGAATATGAGGTATGCTGTGAGGTGTGCTGTATGCTGTATTTACATGCATTGCATTGACATTACATTATAATGAAAGTTACAGTCAGCAATCCTACAAGACAGAGGACAGGAATATGGATACAGACAAGAAGGAGGCAGAGCTCTGTCTCTCCATAGTCTGGTTCGACCTTTGTGAGAATGTGGCATTAGTGTCAATTGTTAGTGAGGTTAGACATGCTTAACTGATTCATGTTCAAAATAATACAAATGAGGAAGAGCAAGCATGTGATGCAGTGTTCCCAACTGCAAAATACTGTTGTGGTTCCTTTCTCATACTGCATTTGTCCTGTGTATGTCTGAGATTATGCTGACATTGTGGTTGAGAGGGTGCCACATGTTAGAAGTCTGTCATGAGTCTGTGTACCTGTTTCTTTATGTAGTTTAACCCCCACACTATTCTTTGATGGGTCAAATTGTGGGACAAAAATGAGAGTGAGACATGGATGTGGAAAGTGACCAGTGAACAGATCTTTACCGTCTGAACTTGATGTCTTTTTCTCACTGTCCTCACTTTCAGGTGAGTCTAGCTCCTTGGGCACTTCACCTGGGAGTCAAATAAAATACTGGTCACCAAAAACATCTTGCCTGCCTAACTAACCTTCATCAGCACTGAAAGATACCCTCAACCCACAACCACGGCTGGAGGAGCAACTCAAGTTCCACAAGTACCACAAAGAACTGCCACTTGAGGGCACTGTTTCACAATACAAGCGAGAAGCTTGATGCAGTGCTCATGTACTGAAGATCTGCACAGGTCACATACCCAGTTTTTCACATACATTTAGTTTGAGGTCAAACAAAGGTTTAAAAATCAAGTATAGATAAGAGGAACCTGTAACATCTTATCTTTAAAAAATGAGGCCCTGATTTCAAGACAAATAGGTTAGTCTGCCAATTATATCCCTGGTGTCCACTCATACAATCCTCATGCACTGATCCAAGATACAATAAAATAAAAAATCCTCCTGGATTAGTTGTAG
>JAGFZM010000359.1:391057-409436 GCA_017657215.1 Limnothrissa miodon | reverse complement strand
ATTGTGTATAAAGATCGGGGGGAGGGGGGAGGCTATACGTGCAAACGATCTGCTGGGAGGATGGGCGACTAATTGTTTACAAAAACTGCAGAGTGAGCCTACCCTAAATCCCTCATTCGCAAGCAGCACAAAATGCATGTCCGTGTGAAGACTTTTATTGAATTGAAACACATCTTACACTCAAAATTACACATAGCAATAATAGAACCTTAACAGTACCTTGACCTTAACAGTACCTTAACCTTACTTAACAGTACCTTATTGTTTAAATTGTTTTTGTTGTGCATCTGCACTTTATTGTTGTCAACGTCTACGCATGGGACAAGTGTGAAACGTAATTTCGATTCCTTTGTATGTCAAGTACATGTGACGAAATTGACAAATAAAACTGACTTGACTTGACTAAATCAAGTAAGTATTGCAATAACAGAACCCCGTTCTGGAGCCATTCTGTAGTCCATAGCCAGGTGAACACGCGTGTAGCCTTGTTCATTTATTGTGAGGCGCGTCCTTTGCCACAGATTCGGCGGCAAAGTGGGGCATTTGGGTGCCCCACCTAGCCGCCATTGGTCTCCCCCCCAGCACAGGTCGAAAAAAGTTAGGCTTTCATTTTATTAATATTTTTAAATTAATATGAAATGAAATAAAAGAAATAAACTGGAGATTGGGTCCGTGTACTTTTTCGTTCATTCATTATTGGATTGTGGACGTCACATGGAAAATGAAAAAGACTTGTTTAGACTTGTTAGAACAAATTCTAAATGAGCACGTAGTTCATTTGTTGAGAGGTGCGTTGTAGCAAAATTGTATACCGAGTGATTGGAAGCCACGGCGGGCAACTCACAGGGCAAGCAACTCGTACCCTGTCCCATTTTGTTCGCAACAAATGCACATTGCAACCTTTGCCAGCTTTTTGCCCTCCCATGCAATTGTATTCTCACAAACCTGGATATTTTAATTTACTGAGATAAAAGGCACAGTAGGCCTACTAGGCTATATGTTCACATATGAACAGTGGAATCATTACCGGACTCCCGTTACTGAATATGATTATATCTTCATTTTTCTAGTTGGTTTCATGCTTTATACTGACAATGTGTGACAAAGACCCCTTTTAGTCAATGCTGCTCCTTAGATGCTGTGAAATATCTGCATGCGCTGCATGCCTTCGCGACATTATGTCTGAATATTGACATAATTGACATTGAATGCAATGCCCAATTCGCCCAAAAGAGTTGCTAACGTTAGCCTACTTCCAAAAGGGTCACAAGTCATAATTCAGAACGCCAGTTTAATGGAGTATAAGTATTTAATTTTCAATTCCTAAAAGACACGCAACCATTGCTTTAGTTTCTGTCTTAGAAATAATACACTAGGCTACCTGTACAAATTCATATTACCTTTTTTCGTTTCCCATGTAACATCCACAATCCAATAATGAATGAACGAAAAAGTACATGGACCAGATTAGGGCTGGGCGGTATATCGATATTTAATCAATATCGATATAATTTCAAACCACGATATGATTTTTGACATATCGTATATATCGGTTATGACTTGCTTTTTAATCCAGAGACAAGTATTCCGCTTTTTTCTGCTATGCGACGTCTGTGCACCAGCTTCCTTGCCACTGATAGCTCAGTGCTCCTTGCTTTGAGTTAGCTCCTCCCTTCCCCTACTCATGTAGACCGAGTAAACAACAATGGCGACTTCCATAGAATGCATGAGTTATACAGATGGAGAATGCCGCGGAAAGGTTATTGTGGCCAAAAAAGCGAAACAACGGTTTGGTCATTTTGAAATGGATGCCACCGGCAAGTATATGAAGAGTGTTACAAACTCCGAGGACAGACCGCCACAAAACCAGTGGGAACTGAGAAAAACTTCAGAACTCTTTAGCATGCAATGTTCCCTAACTCTATGACAGAAAAAGCGGCGGTGGAGCATAACGTTAAAATCAATTGCCGTATCACGGTGGACATGGCATCAATTGCCGTAGTGGAACGCGGATTTGTGTTGTTACTTTACAAGACAACTGCCGCGACTATGATGAGAGAGCGCGATTGGCATTTGAACTCTGTGACGCAATGACAACAGACGAGTGGAGTAAAGTTAGCAGAACCTGTGAGTCCTACATTTGTGTCACATTACGGCGGAGACTCTTAACTCATTCGTTTTCTTTGCACAAAATATACAAATGGAAAGAAGGCCCACTTGTTTGTTATTACTGTTGCACAGTTTAGTTGAGAACTTGTTATTTTGAAAAAAAGCTCTTTTTCTTCATTTTCATTATTTATTTTATTTATTTTATCTATTATTATTATTTTTTTTTGCTGGAAAGATATCGAGATATATATCGTATATCGACATATGAGAGAAATATATCGAGATATACATTTTAGTCCATATCGCCCAGCCCTAGACCAGATCATAAATTGCACTTGCATGCAATTTGAAGCGTTACCCAGTATCTTTCCTGTAATATGCAATAGGGTCTGGCTGCAGAACTTGCACTCTCTGCCACTTGCACTCTCTGCCACCTGCATTATGACGTCATCTGCATTATCTGCCGCCCGGTTCCCTCAACACGTTTAACTGAACAATCCCACTAACTACAATTTCAATAAGCTTAGCCTACTAATAAATGCCTAAAAATCAGTAGCCTAGGCTAATGTCAGTTTTACATAGCCCAACAACGCCACGAGGTTAATCAAAAGAATAGACTAGGCTTCTTAAAAAAAATGCGGGTAGCAGGTCGGGTAAAATTGTATTCATAGGCCTAATTATTTTTTGCGGTCCGAGTCCACATTTGGTTCCAGTATTTCAATATGATCACGTATAGACATTTTCTCACTATAAAGCATGAAAGCAACTTGAAATATGAAGATATAATCACAGGACGACGGCAGCCAAGCTCGTTTAAAGGGAGTCCGGTAATAATTCCGGGGTCAGCTTAACGTGAATTTGCCTGCAACGAAGATTACTTAATAACTACTTAAATATTATGAGAACTTGCTTGAAGTTTGAGCAGCATTGACTAAAAAGGATCTTTGTCACATATTTTGTCAAAGCATGAAACTAGAAATAGCCTATGAAGATATAATAATCATAGGACGATGGCAACCAATGCAACAAGGATTGTTTGATACTTATAGGCCTATATTACGAGAACTTGCTTGAAAATTGAGCACCATTTGTAGGCCTAACTAAAAAGGGTCTTTGTAAGATATGTCACATAAAAAGGGGATAATTTTTAAGGTTACTTTATACAGTTTCATTTGTCCCACTCTAGTGTTTCAAACGTCCCACCCAGGGCCGTGCAGAGACCTTTGGAGGGGCAGGTGCTCAAAGTTAATAAAGGGCACACACCATACAGCAACATACCTTACAAAATAACGGTCTGGACTGTCGCAATCCATATTCATGAAGAATGCAACATGGAATCACAACATAGGCTACCATATCAAGATAATATAAGATAAACTTTATTTATCCCACATCAGGGAAATTCACTCAGCAAAAACAGCTAAGACAGACACTAAACACAGTTACACAAGACAAACATGGATTAATAAGGGTACCCATGGGAAAAAACTATAGGCTGTAGTCTATGTGCATTTTGTACAAGAAAAGACTATGGAGATAATGGAGTGAAGGCTAAAGAATATTCCTTGTTGCAGGTGGTTAAATAAATAAATACAATATATAGTCAATAAACTGATACAGTAAAGATTTTAAATAGGTCGAAATAACTATTGCACAGGATAATGCACTAGTGTACAGTCCATTGGCACAAGATGATGGGGGCAATAGTGGTTGAGTAGTACAAGTAGAGGTAGTTATAGTGCTACAATACAACTTTGTACAATACTTTGTACAATACTTTGTTGTACAGGCATTGTCCACATCTGACATCTTTGCGATGCAAAGCAAGCGTAGTCTGTTTTACCTGATGGGGTACATTGAAAAGATTTTGTTGACGAGGATGGAGGGAAGGCTGCTGTTGCTGATATTGCTGGAGGTAGGCACTGATCTGAGAGTGTAGCAACTAAAAAGAGCATGAGAGATAGCTGATTAAACGATTTTGTGATCATGACAAGATGCAAAGACAACTGATAGCTACTGGAAATACTTTTTTTTGAGCTACATTAAAACATAGCCTACTACTTAAACAACTGATTAATCTAATTGTGAAGCATTAAGGTTTTTTTGTGCTCACAAATGAAAGTATCAGCAGTAACACTAATCAATTTGCCTATGTGCAGTTAAACTAATAATGGAGTTGGTATTAGCTCAAACACAATTCTATACAACACATTCTATGAAGTCCGGTTTATTTCATCAATCAGATGAAGAACAAAAACAAACTCTTTTTTTTTCTCGGTATGCCTAAAGCCTTTTTTTAAGTATTGTGATGGCCTTGGCTTTATTTCAATAACTTCAAAAGACAAACCACGCTTCAAAATAAACCACCTACACACTGTAACCTACTACTGTAGCCTACATAAACTGTAAGATATCGGATGAACGGACACTACAACAGACCAAACTAAGAACTGCAAAAAAACACCCGTTGAACTTTTATTTATTTTTTTGGAGCACGGTTTTTCAGGTAGCGTTAACGTTAGTTTACTGTAGGCTACTGCCCCAGTTGCCTAGAAGGCACGGGCCTGAATGTTAGCAAAAGCAGCACAAAGCCACAAGTCATATCCACCTATTCTGGGTGCCAGACACGCACACGAGCTCGCAAAGCTCACACAATATTCTCACTGCACTGTCTGTCATCTCACAAGAAAACAATGTGCACATCGCACTATGAATGCAACTGCAGAACCTAGCCTACTCACCGGTCCTTGGCGGTCTCTTTATGGTGTTCTCCTTCAAGTCTTCAGGGCTGCAGCGCCAAGCTTCAGGGCAGGTCAGGGCACGTTTACGCGGATCACATGATTGAGCGTAGCTACAGACAGGCTTTCTCACACACATATTTAAATAAATAAATAAATAAATAAATAAATAAATACATACACACACATTGACAAAAGGGCACTTTGGGTATCAAGGGGCAAAGGGGCAGGTGCTCAAGCACCTCCCGCCCCCCCCCCCCCCCTGCACCCCCCCCCCGTAACCTACTACTGTAGCCTACATAAACTGTAAGATATCGGATGAACGGACACTACAACAGACCAAACTAAGAACTGCAAAAAATCACCCGTTGAACTTTTATTTTTTTTTTGGAGCACGGTTTTTCAGGTAGCGTTAACGTTAGTTTACTAGGCTACTGCCCCAGTTGCCTAGAAGGCACGGGCCTGAATGTTAGCAAAAGCAGCACAAAGCCACAAGTCATATCCACCTATTCTGGGTGTCAGACACGCACACGCGCGCTCGCAAAGCTCACACAATATTCTCACGGCACTGTCTGTCATCTCACAAGAAAACAATGTGCACATCGCACTATGAATGCCGCTGCAGAACCTAGCCTACTCACCGGTCCTTGGCGGTCTCGTGTTCTCCTTCAAGTCTTCAGGGCTGCAGCGCCACGTTTACGCGGATCACATGATTGAGCGTAGCTACAGACAGGCTTTCTCACACACATATTTAAATAAATAAATAAATAAATAAACATTGACAAAAGGGCACTTTGGGTATCAAGGGGCAAAGGGGCAGGTGCTCAAGCACCTCCCGCCCCCTCCCCCCCCTCCCCTCTGCACGTGCCTGGTCCCACCCAATGGGACAAATGAAACAAATGACCAATTCATTTCAAAGATAAATTACACCACAATTGTCGCCCATCTATATGAATTAACACAAGACTTTAAGAGACAGTGAGTTATTGTTCACACAAAAATGTTACGTTGTACAAATGTTATCTGTAACGTTGTCTGCAAAAACGACATTTTAAACGAAAAGTGTCCCGGCAGCTCCCCATCCCAATTTTCAGAATCGCATGTTGCCTGCTCTATAAGTAGGCTAACACATCTGCAGCTAATAATAATTTTAAAAAGTCTAACATTTTGAGTACGACGCTTAAAATACCTCAGTATGAATCCGAATTACAGCGTGACAAACTGTCTGCGTAAGAAAAGGTTTTACATTGGAGATTGAACGATGAACGGATAAAAGTGGAGAATAATTTGAAAGCAGATGCCTGGACAGGTAGGCCTAATCATAATTTACTTGTATTTATAAATGGACATTTCAAATATTCACTACAGTCAAACAAAGGTATTATGTGCATAGTAACGCATACGGTGGAGTGGGGTCATCGAATTAAATATGTAACGTAATGAACTGTGTGGGATGTAGCCTAGGCTAGGCTATAGAGTTGGCCAGTGAACCCGGAACTTCCAACCAGGAAGTGGTTCCAAGGCTCCCGTTTTGCCATTGACTTTTCCATAAAATCGCGTTTTAAAAGCGTTTAAAGTCCCGACTCATTCTATCCAGCTACGGGGTAGGTGATGACCGTGTAACCTTCCGTTCAGAGTGAAAAAACTAAAGAAAAGGCTAAAAAAAGGCAAAGGTACAAGACTGTGTACATATTTTTACCCCCGACTTTAGAAACTACATATCCCAGAATCTCCTGGAGTTGACGACAGCCACGCGATGTTGCTCTTGCAATCGAATAGCTAAATTTTGGTGTATTTCCTCAGTAGTTTGTGTAAATAGTGTTGTAACATTGTATATATCTTCAGATTTGCATCAATCAAGTTTTAGATCCGTTTTTTTTAACCGAAAGCATGGTACAGTATTTAGTACCCGACTGCAACCACCGCTTTGGTGTCCACCATTGCAGTTTCCACCGGTTCCCTACAAATGCCTCTGTCAAGCTCCCCTGAATAAAGAATTGATAATGACGGGTACAATAAAGCATTTATCAGGATTTGTGGTAATTTCCATTTGTTATAGATTGCACCACAACAACTGAATTTACTGTTTTTAATTAGCCCAACTGCCATTTACCACGTTACATACCCTTCATATCACCAGATACAGAGAAAAACTAATGTAATCCAGCAAGGTAAGAAAATGAGCATATTAAATTTATAAATCTTAGGGAAATGGAAATGACATGGTAAGGATGCCTAGTTGAAATTAGGTTAGGCTTAAGGGTCGTGTCAAACGAGCAGTAAAACAAGCAAAACCATGGTTGTGAGGTAGGCTACGGTGACATTCGTGAACTTGTTTGCTTTCCCGGGCTTCAACAAACACATCCATGGCAACATACTTGTCCACGAATCAGATGCGTTGCTGGGATTGTGGGATTGCTCAGGATTATGGGTACTGAAGTACTTCTAAGGGAAATCGCAGAAAAAAGACGTTTTTACTGAAACAAAATGGAGATCACATTACATTTTGGCGTCTAGGTGAGCACAACCAATCGTTTTGTTATGCCGTAGCTAGTTAGACGTCTTCCTTCCGTTATTCGGATAGCGTGGGTTGTAACCTAAATGTCAATGGGAAAAACTAATGGGAAAATCACTTCCGGAACCTCACCGGCAAACTCTATACGTGCCTGTTTCTGTCAATCTGAGACTGTAATGATTCGTTCTTCGCGTATATTTTGGATTACACATTACAAGGTGACCTGTAGGCTATGAACATTGCTAACGTTAGTTATTAGCCTGTCTTTTTTGATAGGACTAAAATCAACCCTGCGGTAGCCACTATTTAGCCTACATTCTGCATGCAGTTATGGCTAATTTGGCACACATATTCTGAGGCAAATGTGTTGGTTGTTATTTGTTATTGAGGTCTGCTTCAGGCTGAAAAAGTGAGAGTCTAACGTTAGGCTACCTGAAAATAAACGTGAAATACTGTGATAAACCTGTAGCCTATTCCATTATTCTATACTATCTATACTATCTTTGGGCTATATAATGTAGGCTATGAAGTAGGCCAAGTTGTAGCCTACTGATTTGGAAGCACTAGGCGCAATTCCACGGTAAAATAACGTTTTGTGATGTCCACAATACCAATGAAAAGTAGGCTACACTGTAGCCAATGATATGCACTTGACCTAACGTTACTCGGAAGTTCTGTAGGCTGCTTGTTTTTTTTTTTTCATTTAAGTACAGCCATGTAATCTTTCACACAATTCATCTTATGGACGTGAAATTTTTATTTGGCAGGGTAGCCTATTCAGAATGTAGCGCTAACATGGCAATAACGTTTCACACAGGCTAATATTGTGCATTCTTCATCAGTAAAGTAAGTCTCAATTAAATTAACCTCAAACACAATATATCCCGAAAGACCGTCACGATCAATGACTACACTGTCACACAAGCAAAAGCAATTACATCCGAGAGGGTCCGTTGTAAACGTTTAACATTATTACAAATTCAGTGTATGTATTTAACGTTCTTATTGAACTTTATTCTTATTTCTTATAGTTCCGTTGCCATTTCTCGTCTCTGGTCTTCCCAGATGGTGAGGTGTGTGTGTACGTACTACTGTCAAATTTTGGCGCTAGCGCTTGTTTCGTAGCTCCACCAATCAGAAGCGAGCGAATCAGTAGGCGGGTCTTGGAGTGGAGCTGACGTGTTTCCATTCCAAAGTGGATGTGGGTACACAATGGCAGAGAGTGCAAGTTCTGCAGACCCTTCTCCTTTTCTATCATACATATCAGAATAACACGTTGCCAACGTTGATACAGTGACAGTTGCTAGGCTTACAGCTGACTTCTGTTTACACTACGAGTTCGTTAGTTAGCTAGCTAGGCTAACCGTGGTCACTTACCAGTAATCCCCACAACATGACTAACATTCTTCCATGCACAGCCTTTTTTCATGATATTATGATAGTACTTGGACAACATATCGTATAGCACTCGGTGGTTTGAGACCGCGATTATAAGTTTCTCCGCAGTGGCGATTCTACGCTGAATTGCGCCCCGGGCGAGACTGCAAGGAAGGGGGCGTTCGTTAGTTGAACTGGTCCACCGGAGGATAGCCGAAATCATCTCGTAGAAACTTAGCGAGCCAGGGAAATTGAAATGACCCTCCCTAGGCAAATGTAATATTTTGAGCAACCCTCCCAGCTTAATTTCACAAGTCCTCAAATTTAAATTTAAACTTAAATTTAAACTTAAAAAGAAAATTAGAAAACAAGACAAAATTGCCCCATGGTATACAGCACAGACACGCTCAATGAAGCAAGCTGCACGTAAACTTGAGAGAAAATGGTATGCCACCAAACTTGAAGTGTTCCATCTTGCATGGAAAGACAGCCTAAAAGACTATAAGAAAGCACTTAATAATGCAAAAACAGAATACTACTCCTCACTTATAAATGATAATAAAAACAATCCCAAATTCCTCTTTAACACAATATCACGCTTAACTAAAAGTAGGAATGAAGTGACACACTCAATTCCAATAACATTAGACAGTAATGATTTCATGATTTTTTTTAATGATAAAATTGAATGTATTAGAGCAGGGGTCTTCAACCGGGGGTCCGCGACCCCTAGGGGGTCCGCGGAGGTACTGCAGGGGGTCCGCGAAAATATTTTGTCTAAAGCATTTTCTTTCTCTTCCAAAAAATAAAATTTGTCATAGTTAACATACTGTTCAAAAGAAAATTGCTTCATATTCGTTTTTAAATAACACATTGTAGGCCATGAATCATGCATGTGATCACGTGATCCCTGCGTAACATTTTGCTAACCTATGCCAAAACACATTAGCATTCATAAATGTACAAATACAGGTCACCACTTCACCCTGAGCCTTATGTGACATTGCCTCGCAAATCCCATCAGTCCTAGAATAGAGAAGCTCCACTCACCAGGTTCAGTGCTCTCACTAGGACCTGGTAGCTGATCAGTTATCTTTAATTCTTCGTCCCACTATAATAAAAAATGTGACCCTTGTGATCTTTTTTTATTAGAGTTGTATCATCGCGATTAAAGCACACTTCCCCCCCCGTGCGTTTTAGTTAAATAGCTTCGTTCTTTTCATTCCGGGAGATAAATTACGTTTGATTCGTCTGTTCAGTGTTGGGACTGATGAACCCTGAACTTTGCGGTTCTATGTGATGTTTTGCTTTGTTGTTTTTTATGAGAGTCTGCGGTCTTTGAACTATTGGAAGATATGCGCGAATTCATTCATCCAACGATCCATCACAATAAAATGATAACGATAATCTCATGTTTCCTTCTGAAAGACGAAGTTATATTTACACAAGAGGAAGAGGCATATTTCTGTCTGTATCAGTTTGAGCTAAGCTTTGCCTGAATTTAGCTGAATATATCCAGCTAGTTAACCCTTGTGACATTCATTCTGTTATAGGGCGAATTTATGCAACTATGTGAAACGAGATGTTACCCCCCTGTTAATAACGCTTGTTTAGAATGTGTGCGTTCGTGTGTGTGCGTGCGTGCATGTAGGCACTCATAACTGACGGTCCAAATGACGGCAGGATTTGAGGTGGGCCAGGTGTGTAAGATAGGTGTCAAAACGTTTATTTTCTCAACAAGTAATGCCTGTGAATGGGGCGATGAGTAACGTGTGCGAAGTCGTTTCCATAATATTGAGAGGCGTATTGAAATTTTGATTTCGTACTTGTAATTTTTGAATTCGTATTTTTTATGCATGACTGAACTCATTTGAGAACTCACAAATGTTTATTTTATGCACAACTAAATACGCACGTGTATCAAATATATGGACACAAAAATTTTTACAGCAATCTTACTCCATAAGTGTGGGGGTCCGTGCTCAGTCTCTCTCACAGCCAAGGGGTCCTTGAGCTGAAAAAGGTTGAAGACCCCTGTATTATAAAACCTGGAGAAAGTGACCAAGTCCCGCCCCCATTCATTTCAATGAGAAATGCTAGGGTAGGGAATTCAGCCAAAATTGAACGATTTTTCCATCATTTAAAATGGAGTCTCGTGAAGCCTATTTCCGGTAGCATTTTACTTGGCGAATTATATAATGCATTACTGATTGGCGTAAGGTTGAGCAGTAAGCTATATGGATGACAGGAATTGGCCGTTTACACGGTACTTTGAATGTAACACATTGGATGTTTACTTTGTTTGTGAACGCGCATTGTTTTCTTATCCTGCCTTTAGCAGCACTCCCATGAACTTAATGCCCACCCCAAATGTGTATGTTAATATGATTGGTTGGCTTAATTTACCTTTTCTGGTGCCGTTTCTACAAGAATATGCATGGTGAGAGTGCATATTGTGTGTGGTTTGTTTTTAACGTGCTGTTCGTCTTGAATTTGTGGGTCTAAATCCAATGGGCGTCTCTTGATAGGCGTCTACTAGTGATGGCAAGATGAGGCTCTGTTGAAGCTTTGAAGCTTTTCACCAAAATGTGTTGCAAAAAGGTTCATTTCATGAGGCCTCACTTAAGATTCAAATGCTTACTAAGGCCATCTAGTGGTGAATAAATATAACAGGAAAAAATTGCACCATGCTTATTTAAAGAAGTTTCAGGCACTTTCCCAATTGTGGTACATTTCTATAAATAGCCTACTGGTAATAATAAACCATAATTATAGGCCTATAATTATTAATAATATATATTGTGAAATTATTGTGATGAATGTACAAATGTGATAAAGTGCTTTTGTAACATAAATGGGGAGCAGTGAAGAGGTGTTTTTGTAACTGGAGAGGTTAAGTGACAAAATCATGTCTAGCAATGCCTGATCCAGTTCTTGTTTCCTGGACGCTAAAGCCAATTGAACAAACCAACTTACTAAGCTTTAATAGCATTAAGTAAATAATTTAATAACAGTAAGTAAATATACTGTTTACACACCTTCCATCAGAATCAGTTCTGCCATTTTGCACGGTAATGCCTCAACATGGATGAGGTGTTGTTGCTATAAGATATCACTTTTGCACAAATTTGACATTTCACCTATGGATAGGCTATATTGTATAAGTAAATTTAACAAATGACGACATTAAGCTACTGATAATATCTTTACATGTTAAATAAAGCCGTCTAGTCCTTAAAACTATTGCATAACCCACATTATTGGGAGAAATCTGATTAAAGTAGGCTACTCCGAAACAGGCGAAAACCTCCTCTTTTTGTTCTCATTCATCTCCGTTGTTAGTCTTAGTAATGAACAACAAGTTGCAATAAACCGCTAAAAACACTTCTGAAAAACTGTCTTCAACCACGGACAAAAACACACGAGCGCATATTCTTCGTGGGACATCTTTATAGTCGAGATGTCCCGCCAAAATCTGGCCATCACTAGCGTCTACTATGAATAAATTATTATCAACATGCACACGCGATGGAGCTCGTGCCAAACACTAAACTCGTGCATGAGCCGAGTTTTGGTCATCCACCAATCAGCATTTGGAAAATGGTACCGGATTCTATGTAATTTATGGAAAATGATGACGAGGAAGTGGCATGCTAATTGGCTGAAGCTAACCACACAAATCCTGACCCCCTGGTCAGAACCTCTAGGAAATGAGGCGTGGCCGCAGTCTATTAAAGAATTTGATTGGTCTGCGCTCGCAAAATACTGCTCTCCATTTGCATAATATTTTAAACACTGCTGAACTTTTCCCGCCTGCACCGCTGAAATCGCTGTTCGACGTCACAGCCAACCGTCTCCCATAGGAACGTGCACATAAGACCGCTCCGCCCCGCTTGCATGTAAAAGCAGCGTTAGTTTGCTCAATGCTAGCGTTATGCCAGCATTGTCACTGTTCCGCTGCCGAACCATAGAGAACAATAGGAAACCTGCCGCTTGCCGCTGGCTAGTGTGATCCCCGCCTAAGGCTGCACCCCGCAAATGGTTGGTACATGTAATTACCAACCATTTACTGACCATATTTCCCTTTGATTGCTTAAGCCCATCAAACCTGTCTTTTAGGCTGAAACCTGGAAGCGTTTCAACATTTGTGAGTTTTAAACAATGAAATGATCTTGTCTTAATCCCTGCTGGTGTTTCCTGTTAGCCACTCCTATTTTATCTTCTCTTCTCCGAAGAACTGGGCACAATCAAAGGTATTCATTTACCCTGGAGGTTAGCCAAGGCAACTTTATTTATATATTTGCACATTTTATGTAATATCAATGTACTGTACAAAATATAAACATATATATTTAAACATCTGAATATCTTCTGCAGAAAAAAACATTTGTCGTCATGTTTGAATTGGCAACTTCATTCACTTATTGCTGGATCTGCACTTGCGAGGATGACTGCAATGTCAGATAGAAACAGTGTAGGCGTATAATAGGAAGTAAAACTTTGCTGTACTGAACAGGCTCAGATATGGACTATCAATCCTACACAAAATTGACAACTTCTTAGTTCACCAAAAATTGAATATCAAATTAAAAGTGGCAGATATATGTTGATGTAAAAGGGGCACTCATCATTCAGAGGAAGTTTATGATTATATTCCCTAGTCTGGCATGTCACAGCAGCAGTTCTTTCTATTGTAAGACTCCTTACCCCCTATATTTAGGTTAAAGGTAAAAAAAATATATAGACATATAAATGCAGGAAGAAAAAATTAGCTGTACTGAAAGGCTCAGATATGCATTATCAATCCCACACAAAATAGACAACTTCTTAGTTCACCAAATATTGAATGTCAAATATTTGATTTAGTGGGCATAGTCATTCAAAAAATGGCAAAATTCTGTGATTAAAGAGCTGGTGAGGTATTGAAGTCTAAGGAGTTTAAAATTATTTGGACAGCAGTCAGTGTTGACTAATAGTGTAAGGTTAACCCCACCAGGTTTTACGATCTGGAAATGGTTGGAAGTTGATAATTCATTTGAAATGTGGGAAAGTAATCAAAAAGTAATCAAATGTAATTAGTTACATTACTTAAAGTAATGGAAATAGGCACACTATTATTACATTAGTGAAGGCATGTATACCTATGGATAAGAAGCAGAAGTAGGCCAGAACTGATGTTTATTAGGTGCTTTCTATCTCTCTCTCACACACACACACATACACACACACAGAGGGAAAAAGAAACCTTACTGTACCAATGAACATCCACATTGAGATACACATGCCATGCATAAATAACTTTTTTTTAGCTGGTTAGGATTGGTGCTACCGCAATAGTGTGTCATTTAAAACACAGGAATCCAGAACTCTCAGTTCATTGTTTATTTGCCGTAGAAGTGTTATCACTGGTGTGGTAGGGCTGACTTGCAGTGTTAGTGCACACGCCCACCTGTGGGCAGTAATGTCTATGCAGCTTCCTTTTAGCCCAACAATGTTGGTCACTTAAATTGTTTGGTGCGTGGGTTTTCGTTGTCTCTAGCTGGAAGAACACTGGTAGGTTTTCTTTCTATTTCTTTTTATTTAACTTTTATTTCACTTCTTTTAATTTAACTTGTACCGCACTACTGTGCGGTGTTTAATTGTCCAAACTCTGTTCCCGAAGAAAGAGCACTATTCCTCACCTCATACTGTGTTTGACTGGGGTTGGTTACATGTACCAAGTGCAAATATTTTCCTTGTTTAGGAAGTGTGCAGCTCCATTTTCCCCTCGTGTCCCTTTCTCTCTTTCCCGGCCTGTTAACTAGTATTGTGTCGTTCTTGACCGATTAGTTCAAAAAGACCTAATCTTTAAAGGGATTATCCGGAGTGAAACAACACGTAGCTCTGTTGATTCACGTTGATAAGTGCTATCGATAGGTATAAGAACAACAGATTTTCATGCACGGTAGACCGAGTAACGAAAGGGCAGCCAGCCAGTTTTCATATGCCCAATATGCTTAGTGTTAGCAGCCAGTTCGTGAATTCGGTCTACGTTGTACCTACTGCTGTCAATCTGATACCTATAGACATCATTCGACTGCCTCAGTCAACAGAGCTACGGGTTGATTCACTCCGGATAATCCCTTTAATGTGACTTTAGAAGACCTAATCCTCTTGTGGGATCAATTAGTTCCTCTTCTTTCTGTTTGGCGGTCGGCAACCAACTGAAAGGTGCATTAGCACCACCGACTGGGTAGGATCGATTTGTGCAGTCGCACATGTGCATTTGCATCCTATAGCTTTTGTAACCTGAAATTTACACTTTAAGGATTTCAGTGGTTCAAAGGGTGTGTCAGACAGGCCCTTTAAGACCAGTGTTGGGGATAACGCAGTACAAAGGAATGTGTTACTGTAATTTCGTTACATTTTGCAGGAACGAAATAACGTAACAAGTTATATTTAAAATATCAGTAATTCCTTACAGTTACTATCTATAGTAACAGACTTTTTCTGTGTTACCAACGTTTTGCGCAGCAAAACTATATATGACCCGTATTGCTTTATTGCAAGGGTTGGTTTGAGTTTAGTTCAGCTATACAGGTCTGGAATGCGACATTCCAAGTGTTGACGTCAAGCGTTCATCCAGACAGACAGAACAGGAATCCTTTAGGCACACATCGTAAGAGAATTGTGGTGTAAGTATAGCAACATAAAATTCCCATTATAATCCCAGGATATAGTCCCATATCATTAGGAGCAGTCAAGCCAGAGGGCCAAATGGAGGCTGAATCAATTATGTCAGGGTCTCAGTAAACTGCAACTTTCCCTCCCTCGTTACACCCACTTGTGTTCCATCTTTGTCTTTGTTTGACATTTGAGGGCACAATAATACTCCTCTAGGTAGCAGAGATTTGAGTTGATTTTACTTCACAAGGGTTCGATTCTCGATTCAATTAAATTTTTGATTCAGTAATATTGGTAATATTGCACATTACCAACTTTATTTGGACATGGATGACATGCTCAGAAGAATTTATGATGCAAATAGTATTATTATGCCTAAAATACAGTTTGTAAACTGTCCTAGAGCTCCCTCTAGTAGCTGCTTTGTAGTAGGCCTAGGGGTTAAAGGTCCCATAGAATGCAAAACCACATTTACCTCATTATTGTGGAATTTAGGTAGCTTAAGGTATCCAACGGACTATACCGAAACTCCAAAAACCATCTTCCGCCTCCTTCTATATGCAAATTTCAGGCTAGAATTTGCCGGGCTGAAAAAAACTATCTGAAACTAGTGCTCTGTGTACGTAGACAGCGCAAAGCTACACCTCCTCCATTACATTGTCCAATCCAAAGAGCTCTGCTCTAGAATCGTTGGTCCAATCAAAAATTGTTTGGAACAGTCGCTTGTCCAGCCCCCTGTTGCTTCGGTAGGCTATAAAGAACTGTAGTCTATGTAATAGCCTAGCTAGCTAATATTGAGAACGGCTAACGGCTCTAAGAAAAATAAGTGCATGTTGAATTTCTGTTTGAAATAAGTGCATGTTGAATTTCTGTTTAACTGGAGAACATACGGAAAAAAATGTCAGCACGAGCGTGTAACAGGGGTTGTCTGGAATTTGCACTACCTTCCTCAAGAACCTCGCATTGGGAGTAGTTGATGTTTATCTACAACCACTTTCTACTAAACTTCAATCCAAGATTGGCCATTTCACCCCAGATTGTTTTGCCAACCTTGGGCTGTATCAATCCAGCTTTTCACGAACACTACGCCTGAAACCAGGATCTATTCCAACTATTCTCACTTCACACAACTGATTCTGCCGGTAGGTAACCACGCTAAGAATCTGTTTTTTGGTCGCCATAACCATAGAATTATAGACTTGTACTGGTATTTCTATGGCCTTAACAGTTTGCCTACTTGATGCTACTTCGATATCCAGGTTATTGCGAAGCAAAAAAAACACTCAGTCACTAAAGTGTTGGTAGGCTAGCAAGCTAACCATTACAACAGATACTAATGTCGCATTTCCACTTATATCCTGCAAGGATCGGCAACTTTGCTATTCATAAGTTCATAAGTAGTCATAATTTCAATACATTTATTCTACATCTATACTATGATTGCTTAGAGTATTTGGTATCATTTGAAAGCCCTGTTTCTATACTTTCGTTTGATATGTCTGTGCATGTCATGTCTGTGCAATTTCGGGTTCACGAGTTATTGAATAGTGTAGAATAGTGTGATGACAGCACTGATTGTCAACTGTACTATTTATAAAATTAAGGTAAATTTAAAAATTCTTATCTCAACACCACATCAGTGTACACACAAGTGCTGCATATACTTGGAAAGCCCTGGTTGTCCTCTTTCCGGTGATGGAGGTATGCGATTTTGATAGCTTAACCATTTACTGTTTACTCAGATAGTTCATCGATTTAACGATTTACTAAAATAGTCCTTCATGTAAAATGCCAACTCTGTTTAAAGGAGAAGTCCGGTGTGGTTTGGACCTGGGCTGTACTGGAAGATGTTACCGAGTACAAACATATATCAAATTCCCACCTCCATTCACCCCCCGCATTCCGCAGTAAACCGTTTTTAGCCGAAGCTTTCATTAGCCTTACACTGCTAGCTATAGGGCATGACTGTACCTATGCAGCTAAATCGCTATTTTTACACCATTAAAAAGGTTCAAAGTAACTCCACACTTCATTGGTAGACTTCTGAGGGCCCTGACATTTAAAACAAGACAATGATAAGCCAATCCGCTTCAGTGAGGCCTCTCAATGAACTAACCAATCAGCGCCAGGAGGCGGGAAACTGGCCAGGGGGCGGGAAATACGAAGATTTTGTAATGAGCATATATTTCTGAGCATGGAATAGACGGCCTAGTGATGCTCCAGGGTCTTTTTCAGCCGCACAAATTTGCATAGGCAGTTATTGAGGCTCAAAGAACATTTTATGATGGTCAAAAAACGCGTTCTGTGGGCTAAAGCGTTCCAAGACGGCTAAATTTAAATTCGATGTGTTGTTGTTACGAGATGATTTGGACCTTAAAAACATTGTATTGGACGAGATTTTTTCATAGGTGTGAATGATGATAAAATAATAATTGTCCTTTGCTTTGTTATGTTTAAAATATATAAAGTCTGCATTTAAGTGAGTATAAACGGTTTAGCTTGTTAGCCTGCAGTAAGCATGTGGTAAGCTAGTTTGTGATATTTTGTATGTTTTTGGTTTTATGATGGTCATCTTTAGATAAATTGCAAAAAGGCCAAATAAGTCTGGTTAATGGAGCATTGTGTCGGTGTCTAGCTGGTGAAAACTAGAGAACTTCAAGGCAAGGGCCGTCTCTTTGAACTGAGCAACTTCTTGTAGTGACACGCTGGAGGTCACATGGTATTACGGGGGCAATGTTTTGTCTAAAATACTGATTACAATGATCGATTCAAGTGCTTCTGAATTGATATTATATTGGTCTGTTCAAAGGAAAATCGATTCGATTCTTCTATTTTTTTTTTTAAACCCAGCACTACTTCAGAGCATCAACCATGTATACATTTATGGTTCTGGCATGGCTCCAACCAGAATTAATAATAGCGTTGCCAAGTTTTCACTATATTTGCACAATATGGCTAAGTTTCATATGGCTTACCT